>JAQIXN010000183.1:0-57085 GCA_034698145.1 Proisotoma minuta
GGGTCTTTTTGGGGGCAGAGGTTTTGGGGGAGGATTCGGAAGACCGAGTTATAAATCGGCTCTAATGATGGCTGCAATTCCAGTAGTAGCCAGTAAGCTGAGCAAGAGCAAGGGATATGGACAGAAATATGGAAATTTTGGTGGGGGTAATTTTGGGGGAGGATTCCCTGGGGGAAATAATTATGGATCAGGGTATGGCTCAAACTACGGTTCCAACTATGGGACAAATTACGGTGGACGAAACTACGGAACAAACACCGGCTTTGGAACCAACACCGGCTATGGGTCAAATACAGGATATGGTACCAATACTGGATTTGGAAACACAAACCAAGGATATGGAACCAATACTGGATTTGGAAACACAAACCAAGGATATGGAACCAATACTGGGTTCGGAAACACAAACCAAGGATATGGAACCAATACTGGGTTCGGAAACACAAACCAAGGATATGGAACCAACACTGGGCTCGGGAACAATTTAAACAAGCCTGGGGGAGTTGGCAGCGCTGGAGGATCGAATATTGGCTGGAACATTCCTCCAAACACAAATGCTGGAAACAATTTGAACATGGGAGGAACTGGAACAGGAAACAAACCACCTCCTTATGGATGGAATGTTGGCAACACAAATACAAACCCTGCAAGTGGTGGTTCGTCAACCGGAAATAAACCAAACTATGGATGGAACATACCACAAACAGGGGGCACAAATACTGCCTCAGGGGGAAGTTCCACAGGGAACAAGCCGTATGCAACCAACTCTGGAAGTAGCAACACCGGCTGGGGTTCAAATACAAACACAAAGCCATCATCAGGTTCTTCATCTTCATCATCCGGGAGCAAGGGTTGGGGTTGGGGCGGAATTTTGGGAGGCAGTTCATCCTCCTCTTCCTCCTCGTCTGGGGGAAGGAGAGGAGGAAGTAGCAGTGGGGGCAGAAGCGGGGGACGATCTGGGGGAGGCAGAGGAAAAGGATAATTTTTTTGTTATTTTAAATCTAACTTTCTGCTATTTTAAATCTTAGCTACTTTTAATTATAATTTTATAGCAAGTAGTTATATACTTCCTTTTTACTTTAGTTTTACTTCTGACAATAATAAAGTTAAAGTTGAAATAAAAATGGCTACTTTAAGTGCATGACACTGAGTTCAGAACAGGAATTATAATTAAAAGGCAATTCTTTCCGCACATTTGCTAAATATATGTAATGGCCCAAAGGCTTTGGGTGAGCAAGTGACACAAGTTGGTCTCTTTGGTTAAAAGGGAGATTTAGATTAGTTTCGGAGAGATTTGAAGGGAGATTTAATGGATAGGGTTAAAATACAGCGTGCAAAATTTCACCAAGGGTCCTGAACACCACCAAACAAAGGCCAGGTCCCTTTTGGTATTCCTCTCTTCCACAGATTTGAGGCTTTGCTCCGTCCCTCCAGCATGTGGAACACAAATGTCACTTCTCACAATTTAAATCTCCATTACAATGTAATTAAAGGGGAAGTCTCTCATTGGAAAAAATGAAATCTCGGAAAAATTAATATAAATCAGTGAGTTGAATTATTGTCTTTTTCTGGAAAGAAGTGAAAATCTCATTTTGCCTCGAACGCTTTCATGTGAATTTCAGAGTGTGAAACTGGAAGAGAAGTTGAGGCAGAATGAGACTCAGTGTCTCTCACTAGTTCAGCTTTCAGCAAGTTTCAGCTACTTTAAAATTGAGTTGAGGCAAGTTGAGACAATAGAACAAAATTGCATTGTTCTTACTTTGATTAAACTTTTCACAAAAGGGTTAAATGTTGAATGAATTTGTTTTGTTATCTCTTTGTTGGTTATGGCTGGATGAATCTCAGTAATTCTCCATTATAATTTTAATTTGGTCCGATTTCATTTGCAGTCCTCATTGGATTGATGGGGTGGTAACAGGTGATGGCAAAATAAAGAAAGCACGCCAAAGGGTCCCCTCCCTTAAACCAAATCCATATTTTACACGCTCCATTCATCTCTTGTCTCAAAAACATTTTTTATACTTGTTCCTCTCTTTAATATAGCAAACTCTAAATCAAAATCCTTTGAAAAAGAAGTTTCGGAAATTTAATAGATGCCCGAGTTTGACTATTGGAAAAATTGGGAATTGTACAAGAAGAGAGATAATTTCCTTTCCGGGTATTTTGATAAATGCTGATTATCCACGGGCATTTAAAAGCTCCATTATCTCTCGGAACAAGTGTTTTCCTCAGCTGAGGATCCAATCTCTATCTAATTTCATAATCGACGTCTCTTTGTTTTGTTAAAAGTGCATCTCGTCATTTTCCTCCCCTTTTGTATTTACAGCTGACACAAATATTGTAATTTTATACGCACCACTTTCTTGATGGATCACTCGTCGTCCTTTGCTAATATTAGTGTCATCAAAAATAGAACATTATTGAGACGACGCTCTGGTTATGAAAACTCCTCAAATATTTTAATTATAACTTTGCTAAAAGAAAATTATGCACAGAAGAATCAATAATAATCGGATTTGATTTTAAAATGAAAATATCTGTCAAAACTAAATCTGGTTTTATTTAATCGGATTAACTCCTCCAATAATTGTACAAGTAGCCACAAACGTTGTGGAAGGTATCCACGTGCAATGAGTGAGAGAGCACTTTAAGGGACGGCTAGCATATTAATCCATTATTTGTGTGGATGCAAACAAAGGCCACAATTACACAACAAGAATACAAAAGGGATCATGTCGTCCGGCCCACTTGCTAAACACTGGCTCAGATTGATGGCAGATACTGACACTGATATCATCATCACCATACTCATCATCAACATCTGCAAATGACAATGCTTTCTCTCCCGGAAAAGTACCCAGCCCTTAAGTCACACTTTTGGGGAACACTTGTTACTTCACACGCACAATTTAAAGGGCCACTGAGACTTTTAAGCTTTAAACAGGTCTCGGACGAAGGGCTGGTCGCGTGCCAGTCCAACGACATCCTTTCACCAGACGCGTGCCTTGTCATAAACGCTTCCTCTAAAATGGGTGAAAGTATTGAGAAAGTTGTAGTGGCAGTGACGAAAATTCCTAGGGGTGGCCGTACAAAGTACTTCCCACTCGATCAATTAGATCTTCAAGAATTTTCTATAAATTTGGCAGCCAATTTACAAGTACAGGTAATAGAGGCAAATTGAGATTTTTTGAGGCAATTTGAGACTTGAGATTTTTTCACTAATTAACTACAAACTATAATTGGTTATTTACATAGGTTGGTATTTGGACAAACAGTGAGCTCCAGCCTTTGAATACTTCTCAACTCCCAACATTTTGGCCAAAGCTGATTCGTCTCGCACCGGATTGTCATGTGCAAAATGTCCAGCTCTCAAGATGCTCCAGCTCCAGTGTCGTCATTCAGGCCACCAAAGATATTGAGTCTGGTCAAGAGCTATTTTTATGGTTTGATAAAGAAGTTCTTGTGGACGAGATGGAAATTCCTCCTTATCTCAGTCCAGCTAATATAAGGGGAGGGATCAATTCTTATATTTGCTCAATTTGTTTGAAATCATTCCAAGCCCCAAACAAACTAAAAATTCACATTGCTCTCAAATGTGAGACGCTGCCCACTACGATTTTATGGAAACGTCTTGTTTCTGCTTCTTCGTCCAAAATGACAATTCCTACCTCTCCCCATTTTTTGGCATCCTCAACATTCTCAACTTCAATGCTATTGCCCCTCCAACTCTCAATTCCCGTTTCTTATCACGGAGGATATCCGCCACCAACAAACAAACTTCCTTCCCTCATTAAAAATGCCAATCACACCCAAAACAACAATAACAACAACAATGATAAACCAAAAGCTTCAACTACAAAAAAATGTCTAATTCCTAATCCATCCATAGAAAAGTCAATCTCAGACCCTGAAGCTCAATTGGAGTCAATTGTGAGTAATATGGGAAAGGCCAGAAACGGTCACATGTGTCTATATTGTGGAAAACTTTATTCCAGGTAATTATTATCTCATTTTTTTTAACTTAAAAAAATTACATCATAAAATTTATAAAATATCACATTTTTTTAATAGAAAATATGGATTGAAAATCCATATTCGCACGCACACTGGGTATAAACCATTGCGTTGCAAAATTTGTCATCGACCTTTTGGGGATCCAAGTAATTTGAATAAACATATCAGACTGCATTCGGATGGAAATACGCCTTACAGGTAATTAATTAGCAAACAATGTAACAATTCTTTCAACATCTTTTTCCTCAATATATGTCTTTCTTATTATAGATGCGACCTTTGTAACAAAGTTCTAGTCAGAAAACGCGACCTGGAGAGACACGTTAGATCTCGTCACTCGGCTTCTTCAGTAGCTGAGGGAATAGTTTTAGATTGTTCTGTCGCAAGATCCTCTTCTACTACATCTTCAGACTTGAGTTAATAAACTAGAAACTTTCCAAGTTGTACAAAACATTGTATATATTTCTATAAATATATATATATTTAGACTTTTCTAATTCCACCAGGACAAAAGACCTAATCCAGGTTCATTAATTGATGCCTGAAAACCCAAATAAAAATTAGCTTTAAAACAAATTTATCGAATATGATATTTTTCATACGGTTAAAGAGTAAGGCGTTTTGCTAATGGCTTCGTCCTCTTGCTTTTCCGATGGGCCCTGGCCATCTGAAGTTACTGGCATTATAGGAACTGGCGTGGTGTCGCAAAAAACTTCCCCTGTGACACGAAACCTTATCGTTTCTCCTTTGTCCATGTACATTTCGTGGACTTGGGGCTCTTGGCCTTCTCCCCCTTCGTTGTACTCCCAGTACCAAACTTGCTCCCTTTCGTCAAACTTTGAGGGGTGTTGGAGACCTTCTTGAGGAATGAAAACGTCATCAAAGAAACCCAGTGTTACTGAAATCAGGAAATCGGCATAATTATAATGGCATCATAAAACTTTAAAATTCCTTACTAACCATGAACCCCATCAGGTGTACAGCGTTTGATTTTGCCGACGATAATTTCATCTTGGAAAGGTCTGAATACAATATATCGGAATTTAACGAGAGAGTGGACACCCCCATCCCCAGGGTAAATTATCCCAGGTCCAATGTCCTTGATGTCCCACAATGACATGCAGAGTCCCACCCCCAAAACAACTCTGTTGGCGAATTTCTGATTTATCTCGTCCGTAACTGCTTCCACGCGGTCATGACCTAGATTGTGAGGATCGATGCGAATCTCTTTCTCAAATTCATATAACAGGAACATTCCACTAATTTTAACTGACTTAAAATTACCACATTAGCACTAATTTAGTAATTTTAATCTGCTTTAACAAAACAAGACAAAACAATTCACTCTCGTTCATTTCAAATTGTGTGCCGCGATACAAACCGCTGTTCACAACAAAGCCGTTTCCTTCAAAATAGTTTTCTTTAAAATTAAAAAAAAACTAATTATTGGCCAAGCAAAATGAATCGGTCAAAAACGGTTCCAATGAAAAAGTCGTCATTTCAGCCAGGGGTGGACGTTGAAGTGAGAGTGACAGCCGCAGAGCATAACATCCAAAATCTTGTGGAGGACATTACTAATGAAGCGGACGACGATGACGACGACGAGTGGGAAGACATGTTTCCAGATCATTTGGAAGACGCCACTCGAAATGAGATCGAGGCCTTGGAGAGTAAGTCCTCTTGAAAGTTTTTCAGAAAGTAAATTAAAACTCATTTTACATTTTACAGAAGATCTTGAAGAGCAGCAAAGATATATAGAGAAAACGCGAGAGGAGACTAACAAGTATATAAAAGATCAAGAAGCCATTCGACAAAAGCTGCGGAAGAATACGGCCAAGACCCAAAAGGCTTATCAAAAGCTAAAGGAAGGGATGGACAAGAAGGAAGCAGAATCAGGACGCTTAAGAGAGGAAAAATCGGAACTCATGCCACTCATTTCCCTTTACACCCCCGTCTTTCAGAAAATGGGCATTGATGTCAACACCAAAACTTGTGCTGGTGAGTGTCCATTTTTAATTAGTTTAAATGTTCATTTATCTGACTTGGTTGCGTAATTTAAAATATTTTCAGAGGGGAAGCCAATTGACCCACATGCCAAAAATGGAGGAGAGACCTGCACAGGATTTGATTGCCCTTTACTACTGGCTAAATTTAAGCTGGACAAAGATACGTCTAAAAAAGTAGACGACGTACTTCATTAATTTCGTAGTTAGTCTCCATTTTTTCATTCAATTTCGGTTACTCATTGAACTTAATCACTTTAATCTTAAAATTGATCTGGGTTGTAAAAAAAACTTGGTCTGATGGTTTTTTTGGGAAACCCACTTTAAATTTATGTACTGTATAAACTTTATTCAAGTGATTTGGTACGCGTAAAGTTAATTAAGCTAACCTAATTATGTAACAGGCTTATGGCCAGATTATCCTCTTATTCCCAGATAAGTGCCTAAATCATCGGTTAAATAATGTGTGTATTTTTTATAATTTTCGTATGTATAAATATTTGTCAGTTTTATTTAATTACACTTTATTACATGACAGTTGTGACCTTATCACAATTAAATGATTTTACTCAACACGTGTGTAATTGACATTTATTCTAATTTCCAGAAATTCAAACATTTGTGAAACTTTGTAGTGCAATGCCAAACTTATTTATTTATGTATATTTCTGCAGTTGTATTTTTAAGTGGCATACATTCATTTAAAAAAAAAACAGAACCAGGTCAATACTTTGCTAATATTATCGTCTTGTCATGAACCTGTCTGTTTGTGGTTCATCCTCATGCATAGCTTACCTAATAATTTTAGTATTGTGTTTGCGAACAAATGCAGAATGTGTCAAAAATGAGATTGTTAGGAATTACCCATATTGTTCGTTCCTAATGAGGAAACTAATCATAAATGTGTTTTATGCTAATGACATGCATTTGGTGGTCAACCTAAAAATAATGTCCCGGATCCAAAGTCTATATGTACATGGGAATTTGAACAAAACGGTTTAAAAAGATAACAATCAATCATGGTTTTATAATGGAAGCCATTTCACCACGTACATCTTAATTGCACTTTACATATGTAACCTGTGGTTAATTTATTACAATAATCCATCCAAATCCAGCCACTTTATTGTCCTCGTCCTATTTAAATTAAAACATTATAACACCAAACCCCTCAATTGCTTGTTCTCTTTAGAGCTGTCAACTTCAAGATGGCTAAAATCTCACCCCTTCTTCTACTTTTTGTTTTACTTTCCCAATCTCATAATTCTCAATCCAAAGCCACGACAGATTTAGAAAAAGCTGGCTGCACCGATGATACGAGTAAGAAGTTCTTACCAAGACAAGGAATTCGTTTTTTTTGCAACAAAACTGATATTTTTCTTTATTTTGTTTAGTAAACACTGCAAAATCCCAATTACTAAAATGGGCTAACGATCATTCTCAACAAAATCCTGGGGTGGCCACGAATCAAGAAGGGATTCCCATGCCAAGTCTGGTAGCTTCGCAAGCCATTGGGGATAGAGGCCACATTCTCATGCAGGACGCCTTCCTTCTGGAAAAAATGGCTGCATTTAACAGAGAACGAATCCCAGAGCGTGTTGTCCATGCCAAGGCCGCAGGGGCCTCAGGAATTTTCCAAGTCACTGACGACGTCAGCCAGTACACTAAAGCCAAGGTATTTAACACGATTGGGAAAATTACCCCCGTCGCCTGCAGATTTTCTACCGTCGGAGGAGAAGCGGGTAGTGCAGATACAGCTGTGGACCCCAAAGGCTTTGCGACCAAGTTTTACACCGAAGATGGAATCTACGACTTAGTGGGCAATAATTTGGAAATATTTCCCATTCGAGACCCAATGCTATTTTCAGATTTAAATAGGTACTTAATTTCATTACTATTTAGACTAATAAGACATTATTTATGACTAATTATAAGCCTAATTATTTATTCAATCCTAAAGATCTCGCAAGCGAAATCCTGCAACGCATCTCCAAGATCGCAACATGTTCTGGGACTTTATTAGTTTACGACCTGAATCTGCACTACATACTCTTCATCTCTTTTCTGACGAAGGGACCCCTGATGGTATTAGGGTCGCGAACGCCGCTGGGGTTCACACTTTCAAATGGGTAAATGCATCAGGGTATCCCATTTACATCAAGTATCATTGGATCAGTAACCAAACTCCATATCGCTTTCTGACAAAAGAACAATCCCTTGCTCTTGCCGGAACAAACCCCGACCATACAATCAATGACCTTTATGATGCAATTGCACGAAACGATTTTCCTTCTTGGGACCTTCACTTCCAAATGATGACATTCGAACAAGCTGCAGCCTTTCCCCAAAATCCTTTTGATATCACCAAACACTGGAGAAGAGAACAGTTCCCTTTGATGCGTATCGGGAAAATGACACTTAATCGAAACCCCACTGATTACTTTACGGAAGTCGAAAACATTGGATTTGCCCCAGCAAATATGGTCCCAGGAATCGAGCCTTCTCCAGATAGAATGTTACATGGTCGAATGTTTTCATATCAAGATGCACAACGATACAGGATCGGTCCCAATTTTGCCCAACTCCCAAGAAACAAAGCTGTATCTCCTGTACAAAATTATTTCAGGGACGGGGCCATGTGCTATGGACCTGAAAACAATGGGAATGGTGCCCCAAATTATTTCCCCAATAGTTTTGGAGGACTTGTCGAAGCAACAGACGCCTCGCAAACGACATTTCCAGTGATGGGAGATGTCATTCGATTGGATACTGGGGACGATGACAATTTTAGCCAATGTCGTCTTTACCTTGACATGGATTTGGATGCAGCCCAGAAACAAAGACTTGCAGATAATTTAGCCGCACACTTGGTGGTAGCGGATATTGCTATACAAAATAGATTTTTGAATAATGTGGCCTATCAAATTTCACTGTCATTTGGTAACTCAATTAGAGATGCTTTAAATAATGCTAGAAATAATATGAAAACGAACAAAAAATAAAAGTATTTTTAAAAACATTTATTCATATTTTGTAATGATCAATAGTGTTCAAAATAAATATGTTCCTGGATTAGAATTGTTTTGAATTTGGATTTGATTGTTGACACCTTTGAAAATGGGAGTTTATT
This sequence comes from Proisotoma minuta, assembly GCA_034698145.1. Taxonomy (NCBI): domain Eukaryota; kingdom Metazoa; phylum Arthropoda; class Collembola; order Entomobryomorpha; family Isotomidae; genus Proisotoma; species Proisotoma minuta. Next base: position 9,148 of record JAQIXN010000183.1, read on the forward strand.
TAAACTTCATTTAATTTCGGTTACCCTTGAAAAATCGAATGCTTGCAGTAGAAATTCTTTGTTTGAGAGAGCCTCCGCGCATCGGAGCCTGTCCACTACTGCCCTTTGTCGTCTTTGACCTTCCACGACGGAAACTGGCGCAACAGCCTGGTTGATTATCCGATGGATCATAGAATTGTTGAGGGTAAGGTTGAGGGGCAAATTGGACAAATGGGCTACAAACTTCTGGCATTTCCATTGTACTTTTTGAGAGGACGGACAAGGAAAAGTCTTCAGCCATCTGCATAGAACGTTCTTCTTGTCGTTGTTGGTCAACAGTTTTTTGCGGAGGTTTTGTCTTTGGATGAGGTAGAATGTCCTCCATTTCCATACTATCCATTGATGGTTTTTGAGGGACTGCTTTCTCTTTTGGAGGTTCAAAAGCTGGGATTTCAGTTGCAGTTGTTGGAAAGATGAGATCTTCAAGTTTATCCTCTTCCAAAATTTCATTTCCCTCGTTGTCTTCAAATTGGTATAACTTTGCTTCCAAAACTTTCTCTTGTTGAGGACTTTCTTCAATAATAGACGATCTGACTGATTCTGTTACTTCTGCAACTTCTTGAAGGTCTTGTAAGGGACTTGCTGGCTCTGCCGCCGGTGGTGGTGTCTCCATCCTAAATTCGGGTGACAACGTGTACCTACTTGGGAATTTTGGTTGGAAATTGGACGAATTGAGGTAAGCAATGAGACTGCTTTCTTCTGATCCAATTTCAAGAGCCTTATTCTCTTCATTCTCAACTTCTTTTGCTGCTGCTGCCTTTTGTGGTCCATCCAAAATGTCCATCATTGTTCTCCCTGTCTCCCCGAAAATCATTTTGTCATTTTCTTCAGTCAACTTGGATTTGGAATCTTCTACATTCAGCATTTCCTTGCTTTTCCCCTTCAGCTGAAGCTGGCACCATTCTTCATTTATGATTTGATGTTCATTGTTGACTGAGATTTCAGGTTCAGAGAGTGGAGGAGGGGTCAAGGACTCAAGGGCAAGACTCGTCTCGGAATAAACATCCTTTATTGCTTCGGACTCGCATGCTAAAGGAATAATTGAAGGCGTATCTTCAGTTTTGTTGACATTATCATTTTCATCTTTATAAGACGGCAATTTTTCTTCTTCCCTAATCGGTACAACTTTATCCTCTTCCACTGGCTTTGTTTCTTCTAATACATTCAAATTGTCATCAACAGATCCAATCATAGGAGCAGATAAATCCGTTACATTGTCTAATGATGATTCTACTTCTTTCATAATCTCTTCAATTTGCAAACTCTGAGACTCTAAACCAATCTCAGATTTATTAATTTCATCCTCTTTCTTTATTTCCGCAATCTTGGAATCCCATTCAACTTCAAGTGCCAGTGTCATCCCAGGAGACTCGATGCCATTTCTTGGAGCAACTGCAGAAATCTCTTCAATCAGTGAATCATCTGCCTTATCACTTTTCTTCAAGCTTTCCATCGGAGCCCCAACATCCAGTTTGAGATCAGATACGACCGCAGATGGAGGTTGCCCAGCTTGCTGCTCATCCTTGTGAAGATTTTCCAAAGAATTTGGTTCCATTTCTATAATCTCTTCTTCGTCTTCTCCATTACTAAATGGATCTTCTTTTCCATTTCCCATTTCTTCTAGCAAGAGTTCTTCAAGAGCTCCCACATCTCCTTGGACCTTGATGGAAGGAAACATTAGCTGTTGGTCAGGCTGTTGTCTCAACAAATTTTCATCTGAAGTTACATTGTCCCCTTCCACTCGTTGTTTGTTTCTTTTGTAGCGAAGCCTGTGCTTTTTCTTTGAGGACGCCACCGCTCCTCCTTTTCCAAGGTTGGTTAAACTGTCGATTGTTAGGGCCTCAAGGGCGTGTGTTAGATCTTCACTTGATGTTGCTGTTGGCGGGGGATGCTCAACGGCTTCCCCTTCTTCTACTTTTGTTAGGTCATCCATTTCGATTGTCTGCTATCGGTCAAATTGGCAATGAGTTACCGAGCTTCGCAAATCAATAGACGAGAAATTACGACTTGGAAAAATTCTCATGTTGACAATAATTTTGGAAAGACGCCATAACTACTCAATCGATTCGACGACAAACCAAATCATTTGACAATAAAATTATTGCAAATCATAAAAACAACAAAATATTCATTATTCGAGTCCCTTTCTCCAAAGCATTCAGCAAAGATGAGTGACTGTCCAAAAGAAGAGAGCACTGCTGCGCCAAATTGTGATCCTCCCCCGAAGGAAGAATGTCCTCCACCTCCATGTGAGCTTCCGGTCCCTTTGACTTCCACACCCCCTGCAGACGACTGCAAGCCAACGCCACTTCCCCTTTGCCCTGAAAAGAAAGAGGAGAAATGTGCAGAAGAACCCAAAAAAGAAGAGAAAAAATGTTGGTAAGTAAAAGGAGAAAGTTATGAGCTTCTTTTCCACGTTCTTGTTCTAATAAAATTATTTTAATTTTCATGTAGACTTTCTCCAATCGTATGCTACCAAATCATTAATCAACCGGATCAAGAAGTCTCACAACTTGTAACCAATTAATCGACTGTAACATTGCATAAATATTAATATAATCTATAATATAATGCATGATTATTGGGTATGCCTTTACACAAAACCATTTGTTTATTCGTACAAAATCGCATTATTGGTCAGATAAAAAAAGGCATAAAATTTTTTATCCAAATATATTTGTATAATTGTATAATAGTTATTTCCGGCCTAATTGGAACTCCAAATTTTCCTTTCGTTGCATCTCTTTCAAAATTTGTTGCTGTTGTGTTTCGTATTTTCCCCATAGCCCGTTGTACTGTTCTACGAGAAGATTGTAGGCTATTGAAGAATCAGAACAAGCGAAGTGACTGCATTCTATGTCTTCCAATTCTCTTGGCGTCCCAAAATCTGGCACCGGCCCACCCCCCGCCTTCACTCTCTCTTCATCTTGTCGAAATTGGGCAAAAGCTTGAATGGGTTCTTTGGAGAAGTAGCTCAAAGGCTGCCATTTCTTTTTTGGTTTGCATTTCTCATGAATTAGATGACCAGAAGGAGTGCAGAGGATCTTGCTTGTTGCTTCCGCATTTTCAAACAAACGAAGATTGCATCGTAGACAGATGAGATCGAGGGGCTCGGCTGCTTTCCGTTTCTCGCCCATTCTGTTTTAATTATTAATATAAATTATAAATTATTTTTAGTAGTGTTATCAAGTATCAACCACAACAAATGTGATCTGTTGGATAAATTGAAGAGTCTTCATAACGACATGCTAGAATTAACTAAAATATCATTTTTGCTTTCGCTTTCATTATTTTAAACTCAAGATATTTGAATTTAAATTCATCTTGTTTTAAACTATATATTAAACTATTTTTGTATTTACAGAAGAATGGCGTGTAATTTTAAAAGAAACTTGATAATTTGTCCTCCTTACGATTTCTGCTCAGATGACTGTCCTCCGGAAGCAAGACGTTCTAAAGAGTTTGATCCCCACAATCCGCCAGAGCCAAGAGTGAAGCCAGATCCACGACTTCCTCTTCCTTGTCTTGACCCCTGCTTCCGCTGTAAACCAGATCCCTTGAGAAAGAAGCCAAATGTCCCAAATCTCAAGTTGAAGCAGTTGGCAGACTGCTACGCCTGCAGAGTCTCAGACACTTGTCATAATCGAAGGTGAACAAAATCAACTTTCTCCTCTTAGTTGTATATATTTTTTTTAATTTACAACATAAATTTAGGAAAGTATTTTATCAGCGCTGGGAGACTCATTTGGACAGACTCCCTCGACGGTTTCCTAATGTCGACTACATAAAGTACTGCTGTGACGATTATGTGGATCTTGGAGTTAATGACGATTTTGTAAAATATGACAATTATCTGCATTTTCGAGATGGTAATTTAATAATAAGAAATAAGTTAAGGCCCCTTTAATCTGATCCACGTATTTAATAATCTATCTCAGGGCCAAGAACTGAAGCACTCAAGAATTTTCTGTACATGAAAAATTTGGCAGAGGCAAATCTGGAAGTTAAGGGATCAATGTTTGAGTGTCCGCCTCATGAGCCTTACACAGTTTTCCTCCCTGGAGTCAGAAAGGATTCTTTGGGAGAAAATTATGTAAAAAAGAATTCTGTCAATTATGCTTCGAATTTTGCTAATTATGCAATATAGGATAAACGCCATAAATTGTATCATGAGGATGGGATATCTCTTTGGCGTGAGCTCGTCAGTCGACCAGAATACAACAATTTTGTTGAGGGTGCAACAATGCATAATTCATACACAAAGCCATTTAGGAGAGATTCTAGTTTTACAAATCCTGTCGACACCTTTACCGCATTGTCTTCCGGAAATGACCCACCCTACAAGGAAATTAGGGCTTTGAAATCAATGTGATAAATAAAATTATCAAGATTTCCAAATGTAAAATTCTAGTTTATTAATGAGAACGTCAACAATAAATAAATGCTACAAAGATTTTATGTTATAAAATAGTAATTTCCAACTAATGTTTTAGACCCAGTGCTCTAAGAGTATGCTTAAAAAAATTGGGGACAGTAGCATGAACATAAACTGGCTCAGAACTTTCGGTTGCACCATCGGGAAGGGTGAAACTCATGGCGTTACAATGTAAATGTAGTGGCAACAATCTAACCTTACTCTGACGAACTTTAATCAAGTCAAGTATGTGGGGAGTAAGCCTTTGAGGAGCAAATCGATCTCGGTGAGAATACTTTTGATCTCCAATCACTGGACAACCCAAACCGAGTCCAAGATGAACTCGAATCTGATGTTTAACCCCAGTTTCCAAATGCACTTCCAAAAACGCAGCTTCCTTTATAGAACTTATAACCTTGAAATTCGTAATTGCTTCTCTACAATCTTGCTGTCGGGTTTTAATGTCATATTTTCTTAAATCTGGTTTTAAAACAGCTCGTTGTTTCGCACTTTCTCCAACTCCCCCTTGGCCAATTGGTATTTTAATTGTTGCTTCATCAACTCTTGGACATCCTTTGGTTATTGCTAAATATTTCTTTTCAACTTGACGACTTGCAAATTTTTCCGTCAAGTACTTTGCTATCCGTTGATCTTTTGCGAGTATGAGGACCCCTGAAGTCTCTTTGTCCAGTCGGTGGATGGGATAAACGGCTTCGCATTTTGTGTACTCTGCAAATTTTTTATGAAATTGAGCGATATAGTGTCTACAATCTATTGCTGGACTGTGCATGGGTATTCCTGAAGGTTTGTTGATAGCCATAATATGTTCATTTTGAAAAACAATTTGATGTCTTAACAAATTCCACATGTCACCTTGTGTAAGATTGTTATAGTCTGGAAGTTGATATATTTTTGGGATTTTGTTATTATCCACAGACTCTTGACTAAGGACGCGCTCCGAAAATCTTTCTTCTGCAATCTCTTCTTTAGTTTTTCGTTTGACTAGACGTGGTCCAATTGGATTCTCTATAACTCTTTTTTCCCTTTTCTCTTCGTTAACTTCCTGTTTAAACTTTTTGAGAAATTCGGCAGCTACAACCTTTTGGGTAAGTGAGGGTGCGTCTTCACCTCTCACTTCTCCTCCCCCAAAACGTCTTCTTGCTGCAGATGGATTCAATCGCGAAATGTCCAAAATGTCAAACTGACCATCATGTTCTACAACATTGTCCGAGTCCAATCTGACGTTACCGAAAGATGTTTGTCGCACAGATTCTGGTTGCTCTCCAAGTTTTTCTCTAATTTTGTCTTCTTGTTGAATCTTTGCTCTTTGAGAAATCCATTCGTCGTATTTCTTTTGGTTGGGTAACCCCCCTTCTTGTTCTTCCCCTTCTGCTGTCCCTATGAACAATGAAAGGTCATGAATCAATAATTAACTTAAGAAAAAAAATATTTGAGAAGAATTTTGAATATTTCGTTTACCTTGCTTTGGCTTGTTATAATCATGTTCATAAAATCCTTGAACAAGAAAAGAAGAACTTTTTTCGTCAATGTCCTCAATACCAAAAGGGTCTATTTTTGGGGTCCTTCTGGTGATAGGCTCAGTTTCTACTTTCGGTGCCGCTGCGTCTGACGACTGAGCTGATGAAATGTGAATACTTTTATATTGACGGAAATTTCTGAAGGGTAGACATCTAAATCCAAGTGCCCGAGGAATAATTTTCGACATTATCAGGCTACCGATTGTTATAAAGCTCTATAAATGCAAATAATTCGTTAGCTTTATATTTTAGCCAATAATTCTCTAATTCCAAATTCTAAGGAATACAATTTACCGGTTACGTCCGTTATCTTGATATAAGCACTCTTTCTACAGCTTAATTAATTTGAACTTTGAAAGACAATTTCCAAATTTCAGAAAAAAATCTTTATTTGTAGACTTTTTGAGGTGAAAGAAAAAAATACTGAAGACTCTTGGTTGAAGAAAGAGCACATTGTTTTTGAGTTTTTTGACTATTTTGACTTGAGAGTTTTTTGGGGGAAGGAGAGATTGTTTGTTGCTTATCCTGCCACAAGTCTCTCGTGCACTTGCACCATGTCCTGCAACAAATGACATCAATATCACTTTTATTATCAACTAATTTTATTCATGTACCACAAGCAACGCAAGCCCAATGATTAAGGCTTTTCTTGAAGGGGGCACATTCTCAATGAAAGCAATGCTCAGCATTTCCCCAGAACACGAAGAGGACGAGACCAGTTCAGCAATTTGCGAATTGTCCTCCCCTTTTGAAATCACCTAAAGTTAAGTCATCTAAATAAGTTTAAACCACCTAAAGACGCCGTGATATAAAGTTTTAGCAATTACAAGGTACTCTGTAGGTCCAAAACATCTCCATTTAGACTGAACCGTATAAATGAGGTCACCAGACGCGTCTCTTATTTCGAAAATGCTGCTGGACCCACAACTGGAATATCGGTCGACAAAGCCCAGCGATCGACCCGGAGGACCGTATATCTCTACCCTCTAACCAAACAAATTTAACTCGTCTATTATTGTTTTTTTTTTTTTCATTTCTTACATTTGGCAACGAAGAAAACCAAGTCCCTTGAATAATTTCCACAAGTAAAACTAACTCTCTTGAAAGGACGTGAACAATTTCAAAATTTTGATGAGTACATCCTAAATCTTTTATTCCCCTCATTAAAAGAACCTCGTCCCCTTTTTCATCTTGTGGCGTGAAAAAGTAGATACTTTGCTGACCGCAGTTTAAACATTCATCTGTAAACAATTTTGGTATTTGTGTAATACCTTTTAAGGTCTAGTACAAATTGTCTCACTCTCACCTCGAAAGTTGTGTTTAATTCCTAGTTTGGCTATTTCAGAGAGAAATGAGATTTCAGTCGGTTCCCTAAGATTAATGGGAGTTGGGCCTCGACTTTCACTTCCGGCACTCTGGTTCCGAACAATCTTACCTTTAATGACACTTAATTAATCCCAATCAATAATACAAATTGCAACAAGTTTACCATTTTCAATAAGCCCTAAAGTTGGGTACAATGCTTGTTCCAAGGATTCAATATCAATCACCGAAGGCAAGGGAGGAATGCTTGGCTTTCTTTGGCCAGAAAATGATCCATTGTCCGTTTTTACTACGTTTCCTCCATTTCTGGAACTTACGCCACTCATAATTCTTGGAGTTGCTTCATAATTTTTAAACTAATGAGCGATCAAGGAGAAAGTTCGTGTTGTGGGATGGTTTCACGTAAACTGAATTCCAAGTTGTTGTAAACCCAACTTTTAATAGCTGTCCCTCACAAGAAATAACATCTCAAACATGGTTTTTCGTTGATTAGGTCTATATAAAGCTCTTAGGAAATTAAGGGAAAAGTGCTGCGTGGTAAAGTATTCAATTGTTTGTTGTGCTCTGGCGAATTGCTACTTTTATTTTAGCAGATTGCGTGTCTGGAGATGATCGTGATAGTTCCATGAGGTAAATGCCCACGGAGAAAGTTGTCCACCAACAACACCAACAACTTTCCTCATTTTCTTACTTTATAATTCATGAGATTGATTGTAAACTTCGGACTTGGGACAAAGACAATTTGTTTTATCCATATTAAAAGCTGTCCAAGTAATTTGTGTTTTACAAGCCTCGTAATCTTTGATTAGTAGCTTGGTTTAGTGGAGAATAAAATAATTGCGTGTTGTATAGAATTCACATAATGAGGGGTTTATCATAAACTGTTTATGATGGCAGCAGAAAATGCCAAAGGATTTCCGATATATATTAAATAGGCATTTAACCACCTGGATGGACAAAAAGGCAACTTTCTTTTAGTTTGTCACAATCCTACATAATTATAGACACATGACACATTTACAAAGACCCTGTATATTAGGGGACTTGTCATTTTTTTGCAAGAAGAAAGAATTAGACGGATGTAAAGTATTTCCTTTGCTTTTGTTGGAGGGACAAAGATTGATGGAGTTTAGTCTTAGTCCGATGATTTGCATGTCAGAGTTTCACTTTGTTCTGCCTCTTTTACGTAACTTTCACTTGCATACGCACTCCGACTATTTAATTACAGGCTCCTTTATCCCAACGTATACTTATGCCTTTAAAACTTGTTAAGCGAGGAGAGAGAGAGTGGATGCATAACAAGTTAATAAATGAAACCATTTTATTGAACAATCAAAGATGCAATTCAAGAAATCAACAAAAAAGAAAATGTAAGCATCTCATTTTCCCCACAAACTAAAAAAAACAATATTTACTTAAATAGAACAAAGTTTACAAAAATAATGCTTATAAACTATAAAATACTGCTTAATTTTATTTTTTAAAACTAACTCTGCAAAACTATTTAAAAACTTTTCTATTAATCGCTAAAATATTGGAAAACTTAATAAAAAATAAAAATAAACCCGAAAGCCCGAACCAAGTCTTTCCCCAACAGTCTTGCAATATAATTTAAAAATATGTTAAATAAACCTTGTTCCAATTAAGCCAATGATATAAAGTTGTAATTACGAAAATGAAGCTGACAAATTTTAAATAAAGTCAAATTTTGTTTTTTAAAAAAACTTTTGCAGGTTAAAGATGATTGGGATGTGAACGTTGTTCCTTCCTGTAAATCTCATCTGCTAACTTTTCCAGTTTTCGGTAGAGAAACTTTTTAATTCTTGTCCACCATCCAGTTTTGTCGCTTAGAAGTTGGTCCATTTGGGAAAAGGAGTTTGTGCTCAGGTTGCTTTCAAAGTCTGCGTAGAGGTCAACGAGTGTGGGCTCTTTTGCCAGTATTTCCCCCAATTGTTCAAAGTCGATGCTGAGTTGGGCCAGTTCTCGGTCAGAAAGGTCGGACATGAGAAAGTCATCTTGGAGCTCGGAATTTCGGGAGTTGAACTCTTTCCAACTTTCCCGAAACTTGTCCTGTCCAACTTCTCCGTAAACTTTTTGCAACAGTTGTGGAATGTTGACGGTGGCCTGCAATGCGGAAAATTATGATTAATTAATTGATTGATATGTTGCAACTTATTTGCTAATTGCGATGTGCCTATAAAAATATTACGCAAGAAGGCAAATGAATGTCATGTCACTCATGTCATTTTATCTTGTTCAGTTTTTTTGCTCTTTTTTGGGTCAGTTGATCAGTAATCAACTTTTCCAGAAACTTATTAAAGAAGCTTATTTTTATTTTGACAAAGGGAAGAAAAACGTTTACTATTTGTTTATAAACAAATTTTACGCTCTTTCAAAGATTGAATGAATTAAATTAAATTGTGTCTGCACTTAATAAATTGCATAGCTGAACTTGAATTTTAGTTGAAAACAACAACAACAACTACCACAAGCAAATTAATGTTTATAACTCACCAATTGCCTTCGATATCTTCCTTCGACTAAAGTGGACATTGCCATCCAAAGACCAAGAAGGACAATCCCAACCACGGTGCTAGAGATGCGTCTCATTTTACTATATGTTTACTCTTTTTTTCTTAAATATCAAGCAATTTCAAAAATTGTCTCAAGTTCCCAAAGCTGAGGCAGAGGTGCTTTCTGGTTGAATGAAAGTCGTTAATCTGGAGGTTAGTTTGGACAACTCGGAGATTTAATACTCTTGGGTTTCACTTATCAATGCGTCTTTTTTGTATTCACACACAGAGTGCTATATAGTTCAATTATGACTGGAAAAAATTAAATATAACGCTAGGTTGGGCTATATATTAATATATAAATACGTCCACTTTGGATGAATGCTGCTAAAAGCGTAATCAATCAATTGGAGAAAAAAAGAACGAATGAGTAAAAAAAATGTCAACTTGTGTGAGTTGACTTCTTTCTTGGTTGTATTTGTAGTGACAAAATATTGAGACACTCTTCCTCGTGTAAATAAACTTTGTAAAAAAGAATAAGAATGAAAGACAGGAGACGTTGGCTTTTATAGGAATTTGCAAACGAGTGATTAATAAAATTCCGCAAACTCAGAGGGAGCAGAAAGAAACTAATTTCCTGAAGCCGTAATAAGTAATGTTGACGCACAAGATATTGGCCTCATTCAAATTATAGTCCACTATAGTCATCTCCTGCCGTGACATGACATGACCACCCACCCAAAAGTGGTAATTTCGTTTTATTTCCAGATGTTGTTGATTTCAAATACATTATAGTAAATCCCTTGTGACAATTTAGAAAGCACGTGAGTTGGAGATTGAATGAATTTGTACGTGCTGAATTGCAGGCATTTTTATTGAATGATTGAGATTGTTGGGCGAGCATTTAGAAATTATGCGTAGTCTTACATCAGAAAGAATGAGACATAAAAATCTGAGTAGTGCACAAATGAATCCAAACTGTCTCAATTTAACTCTCATTCAAATTCCAGTCTCATTCCAATGAATTACAACAAGGACTTTTGTTTGGGCTTCAGTCTGAACTTTGAACAATGGCTCTTTAATACCAGAAATAACAAGTTATAGGTTGCGAAGGGTCAGGGAAAATAATGTTCCCAAATTGAGCAGAAATTAATAGATGAATAAGCAATTTCATTATATAAAGCGTCTAAATCCCCAATTATTTTTTCTAAAGATTGCCGATAACATTCACGAGCTTTTAATAGGATGTCATTTCGTTTTACGATGTCGTCCATGTCATCATGTCTTGTCATTTGTCAAACGAAGTCAATCCATCTTTGATGCAAATTTGGAGAGTTATATTTACTTATATACAACATTCGCTGTCTACTTTTACTTTAGTACTTGCTATAAATTCGGGGAATGATGGACAAATTGGCGTATAATTGAGTGAGTTGATATGTCAATTAGTTAGCAGGTCAAATGTCTTGGCTTATTAACGGGGAATTAATAATTCGCTAATTATATGTTTATCAGTGGAGCCAATCAAATCAGCCCTTGGCTACCCTTGTCAGTCACACATCAAGCAAGTTGTAGGCTAAGCAGCTCTTCCCAAATTAAAACATTCCTGTAAAAAAAATGATTGATTATGGTCAAATTCCATACCAAATTGGAAAGTAACGTACATGAACTGGAATGAAGCAGATTTTACAATTATTATTATTTTTGTAAGAAACCATTCAAGGTCCATCCGAATAAATGAATTGTTTTGCTCTCTTTTGATTGGCGAGTTGTGTGGGTGGGACAAATTTCCTTTCACAGAACAACATCCGACATTCAAATGGAAATTAATTGAAGCCACGCCATCAAAGAGGCAATCGTAGATGTTGTAATAATTAATTAATGCTGAGTGGAGATTGAGGTTATCAAGGCATACAAGTTGTAGAAGAGAATCTGCACTGATTTTGATTAAAAGACCGTTGACATTAAAAACTACGACGCAATTCTACTTTAATTGTCAATCACAGGCTGAATCATTTTGGTAGTATTTGTAGTGTAAAGATAAAATTATCTCTTCCAGATCCATCCATTTCGTCCACGGGACTCTACATTTTTTAATTGGTTGAAGGTCCTTTTAGAAGCTGCTACGAAGTTCACAATAAAACTTGCAAAAGATCACTCCTATAACTTTAGTTGCATATAGAATTATTAATAAATGAGGAAATACTTGGGAATTATTTATTTGGCATCATGTAGCATCTCCAGATAAATTGGATAGAGTTAAATTATGGCGTCATATTTTAATGAAAGATGTGTCGTAGTTTTAATAAAAGTTTTACAATAAAATGCTGCAAAGCTGTCTTATGCAAATAAAATTACTTCATTACATATTGTTCGTCGTTTATTCAAGTTTTATAAGTCGTATATTATTGCATCATTTAAAAGTCGACAAATGTAATGCGATTTCCAAGCTGATTCGGAAATCGGAAGCTGCGAATTCCAACTTCTCAGATTATTTTGACTAGCTGGTCTTTAAAATAGTTCAAACAATGTAAGATTTAATCTTTCTCCAAGAATTCTCCGGCATTCTCGACTTATCTAAATTGAAATTGTAAGAAACGAGCTTAAAACTTTTTTCCTTGTAAAAGGTAACTCAAGTTTAGAATATTACCGTTGCCACATCCGATTTGATGGACACACTCGTCAACGTCTTCATCTGACTTAATGCAAGATAACCCGTCACTGCTGTCAGCAGGGTGGATGGCAATCCAAATATTTTCAGAGATCTCAAATCTAAAAGAGAAAGCAACATTGTTACGAGTTCACAGAACTTGCAATATTAGGGTTAATTCCCTTAATTGGCTCACTTGTAAAATTGCAAAGACTTGGCTCCGTCCGAATGATGTCCAGAACATCTAAGGCCTCCACTTGACTGAACATGTGTCGTTCTTGAATCTTTTTACAGACTTCGTAAGGTATCCCTGCAATCAAGTGTAAACAAATGAGACGATTTCAAAGCTATGGGGCAATGTGAGAAAATAGTGCTTTCTCTCAATTTTCCTAACAAAGATACTTTAACGTGCCTGTAAGTAGCGAGTCCACATTTACATTTGCTGGACATAGTTCCAACCTAAAGTCGATAACATTGGGAAAAAGCGTGAAAACTTCTCGAAGCACCGAGTCTGTCATACTCCCAACATCAAGTCTCGTCAAATTAGGAAACATTTTTGCGGCTTGAGTAATTAGCACATGTTCGCTCAAACCATGGCTTATTTTCAATTCCCTTAAGCTCTCACAGGGCGAAGGGGGTCCACTGAAAAGGTCAGAAAACAGGTGGACACCTGCCGGCCTTCCTGTCTCATGCTCGAAATCCAGGCGTCTCAATTTGGGAAGTTGTACAGAATAGCTTAAAGGGCTAAACGTTAAATTTCTTTGGTCAGGGAAAAGAGGATCGATTAGTTTGATGGAGTTGAGTTTCGACATGATTGGTAGCCTTATGACCAAAGGTAAACTTGCTTGAGACGGTCGTTTCTGATAATCCCCAACAATTAAGACTTTCAAACTTGATCTCTGTTTCCCCAATAATCCTTCCAACGTTTCAGCCCTCACTTCCACCGTTAGATAACTCAGTTGAAGGGAAACAAGTTGGAAGTCAAGCTGACTTATCATTTCCAAATGCTGTTGAGTTACATACGCATCAAGATAAAGATGTTTCAGGTGGGAACAAATCATTCTGCATTCCCTATCACCAAGGGCGAGAAGGATTCGAGTAATTACTTCCTTGTTATGCGTTGAGACTGTGAGCGACTGAAGATTTGGGGCCATTTTTAACATTTCTTTTGTGAACCAAACGCCATAACCTCCAGAGTTGTCAAATTGATTAAATGTCAAAGATTTGAGACTAGGAAATACAAAACGGGATCTAGGATGCACATCTTCATAAATTGAATTCCGTTCAGTTATCTTTGTGGGCAGAGTAAACTCGAGTTTCTCAATGTTGGTCAAGTAGGCGAGGAAAATAGTGCGAAACTCTTCGGCATATAATCGATTTGCAAATTCTTCTTCACAACTCAAACTAAAATATGTTATAGAAGGTCCGTATATTTTGAAGAAATCTTCCAAATAATTACGAAATGGATTGACAACAAATCCCAACTCAATTTTGAGACGGGAAAATAGGAAGGAAGAACTTGAAGGATTTTCCGTAAATCTGGAGATGAGATCAATGTTGTCAAAGTTGATTTTGAAATCAAGACATTGCTTTAATCGAAAGCAAGCCTCGTCGTTCCACAATCGGTTGACTTTTCGGCATTTGAGTAATACTTTTGGGGGGAGAAAGTCCATTATTCTAGCAACAATTAGATCAATCATCATTGGATTTGTTTGATCTTCATTTCCAGAGCGTCCTTTAGTGTTATACATGGATTCTGGCAATATATCACTAAAAAGTTCTCTGTCAAAAGATTCCGAGCGTCTAAGAACTGTTTGATTTAATTTCTTGTTGTTAGTACTAATGTTGTATCCACATTTTGGACAATTGCTACAATTGCTATTCTTGTTATTTGCAATTTTCTGGCCTTCTCCTTGTAGTGCATCTTCATCTTCATCTTCTTGAATCGAGTTTAATGTTAGCATAAAATTTTCCAAATTCTCCATTTTCTGTGCCAGAACTTTGAGCTGCATTTGCAACAAATTATTTTGAGCGTCCGCTTCATTTATCTTTGCTTCCAATCGACGATTTTGATGGTTCAAATTTTCAATGGTCTAAATTCAAGCACAAAGTTAGCAAAAAGTGCAAAAAATACTACAAATCATTTACCCCAAGAAAGCTTTCTTCAGCCTCAGCAATTGCTGCAAGTGCTGCAACATGATCTTGATATTGATGTTGTTGAATTTGAATATTTTGAATCCTTTGTCTTGGTGGAGGTTCAATTTGTGGTACTTGTATTTCTGCAACATTATTTGAAGAAACTGCAGGAGGAGGATCTAAATTATTTAAATCTCTGGGCAATTGCTGGTCGTCCTCAGGACGCATATTTTGAAAAAGATTTTAAATCTTTTACCAAATATTAGAGAAAGTTTAAGAAGATTTTAGGACTAGGTTCTTATAGTAGACCGGTTTCTAAAAATATCATTTCAGCATGTCGAGATCATGTTTATTTTTGTCTGCCCCGAGAGTTGAATACTCTACATTGCAAACAATACTTCACGCACCCTAAAACATTATGCAACGCAATCAAGTAGTATTATTACTGTAATACTCCACATCGGAAGAATTTAATAATTATTTTATTGTACAACAATAATTTTCCATACAAAGTTAACAGAAAATGAGTTCTTGTGAAATGCCACAAACTTTTGCCAGATCGGAAAACTCATTCTCAAAATCCAGGACGAGTGTTTCCACATCATTTGGGTTGGGAAGTGTGGCTTCGTCCACGGCCAGCACCAATCTCATTTTCCCCCCATAACTTACAAACGACAGAGTTATCCCTGTAAGAAATACTTTTTATGATAAGATATGATAAGATATTAAATTAAATGTCAAAAGTTACCTGTCTTTCCTTTGGCACAAGTCCAATTTTTTACATCTATCAATTTCCCCCCTTCAAAAACTGTGGAAGCACTGCATGTTTCAGGCCCCGGAAAATTGACCATGAGAAATGTGGCTCTGTCAATTTTACTCATCAGGCCCTGAATCAATTTTCTAGGATTTATTCCAACTAATTTAGCTAAATAAAAGTTTTGGACCAATGCTACATTTTCACATAATTCAAGATCTCGCCTCTTTCCCAAAATGTGTCCTAAATCTGTTGTATCTCGAAGTCTCATTATGGGACAACTTTCTTTTAATTTTAAGGCATGGGGAACTGCCACAAACTTTTCCCTATCGTCCACGGCCACACCCACAATGAAAGGGGGAACGGGAAAGTTCTTTTTCAGTGCCAACTTTCTCAAGGCCCCTCCAAAAAGGGCGAGCAGTAGGGACGTAGTTGAAGTACCCATCACATTTTTCATTTGTTTAATTGATTGAACGCTTATTGGCCTGCAAGTTTTAATTGAGCTGAGGACTCCAGTATTTTGAGGTCCGTGAAAACAGTTTTCTTCCTGCTGAAGACGTTTGTTTATGACAAAAGGTCCAAATAAGAAAATGTATAAAAAGATCTTTATTTTGGTCTGGAAATCCATTGGTTTTGAATTTAATTCCTTGCATGGATGTTGTTGTTTATCCATCAGAAAAATATTGTATATTGATTGAAACGCTTCATTCCCGTTCAGTATGGAAGGACTGGCTTTAAAGATAAGGGCATAGTGGCCACTGCTACCTCTAAATTTTGGAATTACATGTAACTGCCATTGTGGAAAATTTGGAGCTGGGATTGGAATTGATTGTATTGTTTTGAGAATTTCTTCTTCATCTTTCAAATTAGTTTCAAGATGAAAGTAATTTATATGATTCTCAACATTTAAAGGAGACAAATGTTCCCAACATAAAAATCCAAATTTCTCCACAATTCGTGACCCCATTTTTCTATACGTTTCATTACTAGTAACCGAGTCTGCATCAGTAAGACAATCTTTGGCTCGAGCTCGAATTTTATCCAAAGAGCACTCCCCTTCAATAATTAACAAAGTTGTAATATGTTTGGCACAATTCTCACTTTGACTCCGTGCGGCTGAAGCTTCGATGCCGTCCAGCAGTTTGTACTTGTTCTTAAGCCCACATCCCTTAAAATATATCCCCACCCCCCATCGAACACTCAGTATGAGAAGAATCCAGAGCAAGATTAATGGAAAACTTAACAGTGCAATCAAATTACACAAAATTAGTTCACTCAGCACTTGACATTTACGAAGCTTTGGCTTAAGAAATGAGTTCAAGCTTCCAACTAATTCCATTGATTTGGACTTTAACTTGTGTGAAATTTGGGCAAATTTATTATATAGAAAATCCCAATTTGATTCGTATATTGATAATTTTTCGTAATTTTCGTTTGATATTGATTTTGCGTCCAGGTCAAGAAAAATGTCAGCTTTTGGTGGATGTAGTTGAAAAGTTAAGATTTTTGTAGGACTTCCCACTGTTGGTGGCATTATTGTTGCAAATTTCAACATTGTGCTTACTGCCCAAAAAAGTTAATTTCCTTTTGCGACAAGAGTTGTAATAGAACTGAAATAATGTCTCATATTTATTTTGATGTGCTTACTGTAAAAAAAATAATTTGCACTGAATTACGTATCAATTTAGCAATTTCAAATTCACAAAGTTAATCGTGAGAACCAAAAGTTGAATAGACTTATGCTTGCACTAATATGTAATTTTTATAAGTTAACGGTTGACTAATATATGCTTTGTCTCAGGCAATGCGTTTTTTTGTTAATTTGTGTGTACACTTATCAAGATCATTGCCTTATCTTGCACAACCAAAATTGTCATATTGCAATTATCGCCTTTTCTCACGCTAATCCTTTCATAAATTATGCTCAATAACATCCATCAATGAATTAAAATGATGCGTTTTCCGTTTCAACTTATACCACTACAAACATAATAAACTCGATTTTTATTGAAAACTTATTCATCTACAACTCGTCGTGGGGGTCAGTGGGATCATCTTTAAACTTCTTTCTCAGTTGTTCATTAATTTTCTGAGGAATTTTATCAGAACAATGACACATTGCACTCTTGAGACGCATCCCCCTCTTTACAATTGTGTTTTTGTTTTCCCTATTGCACAGCACTGGGATCTCGTCATACAGACATTTCTGAGGGTCAGGACAAGGAAGCCACTCTGTTAGTGTTGGATGACAAAGACTGTCTTTTGTAAGAAAACATTTCCCCCCAGCTTCATCCCAAATGGATGGAATATTTTCTCTTAGCCATCCATCTATTGGACAGTCACATTTTCCAGTGATAAAATTACATCTCAATGAGGCAGTTGTGTTGCAGAGATTTAGTTGAGTGGCGTTTGCTGACGCTCTTCTAAGAATAGTTTTGAGGTCGAGGTATGGTCTTGAAGCAAAAAACACATGACCAAGACCTGCTCTTAGGAAATCCTGGAGCTCAAAATATCTTCTGTCTGTTGTCCATTCGCATCTTTCGCCCTTTTCAATCCATTTCCAAGCTGAGTTATTTGCTAAATCTTTAACATCTTGTGTCAGTTGCTGTTTTGACAGTTCCTCAATATCTTTTAGCTCATTTGCTGAAAATCTATTTGCAAACTCTCCTCTCTGACACTTGCATCCGATTTTCTTGCTTGGAAATTGCAGATGCCTGATATCCCCCAAATTTTCTTCACTGCAAAGAACTTTGGTCTTGTCGTAATCAAAGAGACATCTTTCACCGGAGGGACACTCGTAGGGCACTTTGTCCAAGTCGCACTTGCTTTGGGAGCGGAGAATGCAAACCTTTTCTTCGGTGTAGCTCGCTCCATAAAGACATGCGCATTTAGAATTCTCGTCGCATTTCATTTTGTTCTTGTCTGTTCGTTCACACACTTGAAGGGAGTCTTTGATAACCCCTTCGTCCAAATTTGCATAGACTTGACTCATCAGTGCTCTGTACAACTTGTGAATGCTGCTTTCTTCTTTAAGTCTTGTAGCCGTGTCCACAGTGTCCAGCAGGTCGTGGAATTGGATGTCGCAGCTTTCTCCGTGGTTTAGTGCAGTCACTTTCTCCTTCAAGTCGGAAGAAAGCTGCCGTAGCTTTTCTATTTTAGTTTTGAATGGAACTTCACAAGAGCACGACCATTTGTCTTCAATTTCAAATTTCCTAAGATTTTGTTGGTTGCAAATCAAGCTAAAAACAAATTCACTCTTATTTTGAGAATTTAAAGAGAAATATTTGCAAATGCTAAAAAATGCTCACAATTTTTCAGGTTGACCTCGTTCGATAGTTATTCCTTTTCCAATATCTTTTAAAATGCTTCCCTTTTCAGCGACGCATTGAGCTTTAGGCTCACATTTTGTCTACATATTTATATGCAGATTCAAAACACCAAATATTTATTAATAATAAAAAATATGTGACAACCTCCCATTCTGCTCTGCATGTGCTGTGTTCTTGGAGAAAGCAAGATTTAATGGCACTGTTGTAATAAACGTTTAAAGTGTATTTTTCCCCAAGACCCTCTTCGTTTGTGGGGGCGATGGGGTGGGAATCATAGTTTTCTTTGCAGATGCACGTTTTCCCAGGCCCACAAATCATCCCTTTGGTTATTTGGCAGAATTTAAGTTGTTCTTTTCTCTCTTTCAGATCATTTTTCAATTCCTCGTATTTGGCCATTAATTCTCTAAATACCGTTATTTCTGGATCCTTTTCATTTTTCTTTGGTCGCTTTTTTGTGAGATCTTTGCTTTTTGGTTTTACTAGCAAGTACTCATTAAGCTTGGCGTATTTTTGGTAATAGGGCGTCGATTCATCACATTTGTCATGTTTATTCAAACCGACGGAATTGTCCAACTCTTTTCGGAAAGAGAGGACCTGTAATTGTAGTGATAAAAAATACAGGGGTTGAAAAAGGATAAAATGCTTTTATATATTTTTGGTAAATACTTCTTCCGTTAGATCTTCAGGACTTTTGTCATAGGGCCACGGCTCAGACTTTCCCAATATGAACCACGACGTAATAAGAAAGCAACCACCAAATGGAAAATAAAGTTTCATTTCTGAATTCATTTGAGTATACACAAGATATTTGAATTTAAATCAAATCATCTTGGAGTATACATAAAAAATTAAAATCGATTTTCAAAAATAAGATGAGCAACCAAAAATCTACGGATACAAACTTTGACTTTCATTATATTATGAAAATTTTCCAAAATCTTTATTGAATTTCATATTTACGGTGGTTAAAATTAATCAAGGCATAAAAATGATTGAAAACAGGCTACGCCAGTCTGTGAAGAAGGTGATTGGGAAGGAAGACGATGGAAGCAATTTCTCGGTCATATCTCTTACAGACGGACTTTCTGACAGCGACGAAGATGTTCAGGAAACCCGGAAAATGGTACAAAAAAACATAAGCCAAATCATATTTTTCACCTTGACTGACTGGAACTCGTTATATTTTTTTAGTCTATAAACCTGAAAAGACTTCCAAGTCTTATGGAAGAAGAATATACGTATTTTGAGCTAGTGAAAAATGGAGACCTTCTTGGCTTGAAAGATTTCATGAGTACAAAGGCTTTCAAAATGATTCGGATAAATCGAACGGACAAATATGTATGCACGTACAAAGTATTTAATATTATTGATGCCAAAAGAAGATTTTAATTGATTGCTTCATCAGGGATACTCAGCATTACATCACGCCGTGCGTCGACAAGACGAGGAAATGACTTCACTAATCCTCTCTCAAAAAGGGATCCTCACATACGACACTCTATTTCACGCAATGGAGGAGGAGAATATTGAAATCACAAAGCTAATTCTGGACCATCATGATAAAAATCCTTTCGGCTACGACGACAGGGAGCCTCCCTATTGGCTCACTAAATGGTCAATAGAAACAGATGACCCAGAAGTTCAAAAGAAGAGAAAGCCAATGTTCTACGGACTTCCGCGGACGCTTTCCCCCACAAATGTTACAAATCAGCAATCAATGCAAGATCTTGAGGAATTTGACTCTGAATTTCCTGTTCATTTCACGCCTCTCCTTGTGGCTGCTCGATTGGGAAATTTCACCCTCATGGAAATGTTTTACGAGAGAGGAGAGCGACTGGAAAACGAGAAAATGCATCATGAACGAGATTGTCCTTGCCAGTTATGCTACAAGTAATATTTTTTTTGTTTGAAAATGTTACAAATTATTAATAAATTTGTCTTAATAATAATTACATATTCTTATTATGACACAGAAATCAAAAGACGGCGAGCAAAGCCAAAGAGAGGCTGGACTTGTTTGAAGCCATAACCAATCCAAGGTACATTTGTTTTATTGCTGAGAAAGACCGAAACCAATGCTCTGACCCTGCAAATTACGCAATACAAAAAATCAAGAGATGCCAAATTATTGAAAACCAGGAACTAATGTTTTTTGGGAAATACAATGAGTTGATCAAAAGGCTAAGTGAATTTCTTAAAGATCTAGCTGAACTTTGCATAGAAAACGACGAAGCGTTGATTTTCTTTAGTCAGCCAGAAGACGTCAAAAACCAAACTCAGGATAGAGAAGCAAGACTGGCAAATAAATATCCAAGACTATGGAGTCTTGTCTCTTTAAATTTGGTTGACGTTGTAGCACACCCACATTCTCAAGTGGTAACTAATTATAGCCAAAGAAGAATACTTTCAACTTAAAACCTTGTTGAATTACTATATTACGATAATTTACGATAGGCTGTGTTCTCCTTGTGGGCAAAAGATGATTGGCCTGGATGGAAAACTACAAGCTCATCTTTTTATTTGATGGGCCAAGTTTTGATGAGAATGGTGTTTCTTCCTTTTATTGTTTGTTACATGTGGGTGGGGTTTGACACCCCCATTGGGAGAAGCTACGCGTCCCCGGTTAGCAGATATTTGAATTTTGTGGCTTCTTACATGATTTTTCTCATCATCCTGGCTGCCCAAGTTTATTTCCCTCAGAGATGCAATCATAATAACAAAAGACTATTTCGAAGTTGGAATTTAGATGAATGGTATCCAACAAAGGATCACCAATGTCCAGAAAGGGGACGCCCATCTGTTGGTATGTCAGTCGGATTTACGTAATTTATTTTGCGTAATACATACAAATTAATATTTGATATTACGTTATTCAAGGAACTGAGATACCTTTGATTCTTTATATTTTGGGGTTCTTTGTCTCAATCATCAAAAAACATTCAATTCCTTGGTTTTGGAAGTCTCCGTGGTCTTGGTTCGAGTTGGCCACGCAGGGCATGTTTGTGGCGACCTTTACTTTTTGGGGAGTCGCGTGGTATCAATCAACTTTGCGGGTGAGATTTGGCTTATTGTATCATTTATTGGTATCCCTTATAAAATATTGCATATTCACAGAATTCAAAAGGGTTCCTCTTATATCCCAGAGAGCCTAGAATTCAGTGGTCAGATTCTTATCCTGAGATCATTGCTGACATATTTCTGACCCTTTCTTGCATTTGCTCTTTTCTTAAAGTTTTTCGGCTAATTCAACTCCATCGACGTAATGGGCCCCTTCAAATTGGCTTGGGAAGAATGGTTTACAATTTCCTGACCACTTTCATTGTCTACGTTGTACTACTTTTCTCTTTTTTGATGGGTATAAAATATTATAGTCAGGAACAATTAAAAGGCTGAGTTTAAGGCAAACCAAACCCCTTTCAATTTTAGGCTTCTATGCGATATACATTCCATTTGAAGGCTTGCCCGGAAGAAGTGATGCACCAAATCAAACAAGTCCCTTCGGAAATATAATTAAGGCTCCTGAAGAACTTTTCTGGAGCTTGTTTGGAATGTCGGGGTCGGATAAACCCAAAATAATTGAATTAAAGAAAAGTGATAAGATAAGCCATATGCACCCAGGGTATAGCGAATTTGCAGGAAAATTTCTTTTTGGAAGTATTACTATTAAAACTTTTTTATTGAATCGGATAAGCATAAATTTTATATTACATTGGATTTTTTTCAGCATATCACATTCTTGGAGTTTTAATGGCATTCAATATGCTCGTAGCTTATTTTTCTGCTGGTTTCGACGAAGTGAGAGAAAACGAGGATGTAGAATGGAAATTTGGTCGTACCCAGGTTTCACTTATAAAATTGGCTTACAAAATTATGTTTTAACAATGTGTGTGGCAGGTATATTTGACAGTAGTAAAAGACACGGTGCTCCCCCCACCTTACAACCTGATACCCACGCTGAGAGGGATCATACGATTTTTCCAATACATTGGACTCAGATTCGTAAAGGAGCCCGGAATGGAAGCGTCCTGCAATTGGAAGCAATGTTGTTTTATAGTAAGAGTCCTCAATGTCCTCATCATTTTATTTATTCTCGTATCGCTGAAACAAGTGTCGTTAAAATTACGAAATATTTTAGAGAAGAGAAGAAATCAAAGAAAGGGTGGAACTTCAAAAGGAAGAATACAGAATTGTAATTGTTCATCTTATTCATCGCTACAAAAGTCTTTTGACGGAAAGGGCTAACCAAGTTCCTGCGACGAATGACGACGTGAAGGAAATTGGCGAAGAGCTCACAGAGCTGAAGGCCCTGTTAAAAGCAAAATTAAGAGAAATGGAAGATCAAGTTAAAGAGTCCAAAAAACAGAATGATGCGCATTCAAAATCAAAACCAAGAGGAGATGATGCTGACGGGGATGCGGAAGGAGGAAATGCCGCACAGGGATCATCAATCATGGAGACTTCCAAAACAAACCCCACAGCTCCCAAACCAAAGACTGACAAAACAAAAGAAGACTCAATTGAAACCGAACAAGAACCAAAAACAAAGTCTGAGAATGTTCGAACGACGCCTGCTTCTGTTGAGACCAAATCAGCCAGCTTTATAATGAAACAAAAGGACGTTTCTCCTGCTCCTGTCGTCACATCTAAATCTCAACCTCAACAGCCACAAACTCCGGTTACTAAGCCTCTGCAAGCGCCTCTTATCCCGTCCACAACGCAGCCTCAACCACCCCCACTCCAACTTCTTCCATCATCAACGCCTCAAAATAACCCAGTTCCTCCGCTTGCGTCTACTCCTGCCAGCCGAAAGCCTTCTTCAGCAAACATTTCAATGTCTCCTTTAACCACAGGCAATAAAATTCAGAATCCAGTGCCGCAAACCCAAACACAACCGATATCTGCACCTCCAAAAGCTACAATACCTCCAACGACACCCACGCTTCCAATTCGTAAAGTGTCATCCGAGTTGTCACAATTAACGCAGACTCCTGGTTCTACAATGATTATGAGAGCAGAGTCACAACAAACTTCCATGCCTGGAATTATCTCGTCACCGGCATCTAAACAAGCTCCGTCTTCTCCTATTCTTAGCCGACAAAGCTCGCAGCAACGTGAACAATTTTCTCCCCCATTGAATGCATCACAGCGTCCTTCACCTCTTACACAATCTGTTCCAATTAGCAAAGGAAAGCAACCCCCGATTACTAATCAGCCCTCAGTTCCACCTCCTGCACCTCCGGCAATTCATCCAGGTGAATCAACTACACAGATACTTCAACCTGTTCAACCAAAAGGGCCTCCACCTTCACATCCTCCACCCAAGAATAACATTATGTTCTAAATAAGTGAAATAAGTGCGATAAACTATTTTAAATTGAAACATGTATAACAAAAATAGAAACATAAACAATTTTGAGTTGAAAATATTTTTTTCCGACAGCGTTTAATAATTTGGATGGGTGACAATTACAAACAAGTTTATCGTCGAGAGGACCTCCGAAGATGTTTGGGCTTTGAGCTGACAGCGTTTTCAGTTTTCTCGTGTTGTTTTCTCTCATAAGGACTCTTGTCACTTTTCACATCTTCTCCTCGACCGGTAGCGAAGCTCTTGTCTCTTCCGTAAGCCCTGAGTTCTTCAGCGTGATGTATTTTGGCTGCAGCGTGGGCATGATTGTGACGTTCTCGTTCTTTGATTTTCTCATGTTCTTTTTCATCCTCATCGTACACTGTGTGTGCTTTAGCAAGTGCTCGCTCATTTAGAACCGTCTGATTTTTCCAATCATATTCATAATCGTAGTAGGTGTAGTGTCGTCGGTAAAGGGTCCGGAAAATTTTTCTGAGATGTTGATAATTTGGAGTCTCTTCGAATTCAAGTTTGCGACAGTATTTCAAGTAGTCTGCAAATTCTCGAGGATGACCCTGACGAATAAAAACCATCTTGGGATTTTTAATAAAGTTTTAATAATTAAAAAAAATAGTTTGCAATACCTTGCAAAGTTCGTCAATGCTTGTGGCTATTTTGACTTCTTTGATTCTTTCATATTTTTGTTTCTTTGTATTTGCCTTGAGTCCTTGCCAAGGAAGACTTCCACGGAGAAAATACAACAGAATAAATCCCAGTGATTCCAAATCGTCTCTCCGACTGTTATCAAATATTGTATTTGAATTGTTTAGATCACATACTAATTTATTTTTAAAACAATAGTTGACAATACGCTTACCTCTGTTCATATCCTTTGTGAGCATTTATAGAAGCATATCTTGCAGTGCCTGTGAGACTTTTATCACTTCGAAAAGGAATGTGACTCCGTGTTCTAGAATCTCGAAACTTTTTTGAGAGTCCAAAATCAATTATGTATACTTGAGATGTCTCGTCCCCTGACCCCATGAGAAAATTATCTGGTTTGATGTCTCTGTGGATGAAGCCTAAAATATCGCAACAAAAAAAGTCAAAATACATGGTTTAAAAAAGTATGAATAGGAAATCACCTTTGTTATGAATTGACTCAATTCTTTGAATCATTTGTTCGGCAAGATGCAAAACGGTTTTGAGAGAAAACGTTCGATGAGAATAATTGAACAAATCCTCAAGAGAAGGTCCAAGAAGCTCCATGACTAGGACGTTATAGTCATTGACGGTCCCATACCATTTGACCTCTGGAATTCCTTTCCCTCGAATTAGTTTACAGACTTTGCTTTCATATAATAGCTGTGGATGTTTAGCACGAACATTTTCCATCTTGATGGCCACTTCCTATAAGTCAAAATTGGTTTCTGACGCTCAGCAATATAATTTAATTAAACTAAAATTAAAGAAATTACCTCATCTCCATTTATACTCTTTGCATAATAAATATCTCCAAATGAGCCGGACCCAATTTTCCTCAACAGACGATACTTGTCGGCAACAATGAAGTCATTTTTTCCTGAACTCCCTGCGGTAATATCTTGTGCCATTGCTTGAATTTTCTACTGCTGGTAAATAAAGTTTATAGATTAAATAAAATACATTCATTAATTACAACAATTACCCAGTTTGGTCTCTAAATGAGACCATGCAACCCTCAAGTCCCAAAGACTCAAGATATACAAAATATGAGAGACGCTGACTGGACCCTCTCCCAATATCCCTTGACAATATCGAATATTGTCAAGTGGCTTTGACCCTCTCCAGTCAATGTCCCTGAAAGTCGTCAAAGTCGTTCATGTTTTTAAATTAGTTAATAAAATTCCATGTTGCCATACGCCACAAGCGACTTGAAGATATCGAAATTTCACTAAGGTACGGAGGCATGAAAAGGCCATCCAATTTAAATGATTATTGATGCTATGTTATCGTAATTTCATAAATGTACCTACTGTTGTTCAAAAAACCACATTTCCGTTAACATGTGCATTTTATCAGTTTATTAATCACCCTGTATGAATAACATTTAATTTTGCCTGTAACATTTATCTAAAATTATGGATATCTATCAAGCTTTCAGCTTCCATTTTATTTGCAAGCCAAGAGAAATTAATTTTGAAAGAAAAATTATATTTTATAAATTATACGGCATGAAAAGTATGAAAACGGAAATCTCTATTTTCTCAAACAAAGGAAGAGAAAGTCGTTTTAACTGAGTCTCATTTTTCCCTTTGATAAACTAACAACTAAAGAGTTCTTATAAAGCAAACAAAATGCTAAAATTCACAATTTAGAGTAAAAATGGAAAATAAATGTGACTTGTAAATTAGAATATGACCCGACGTTTGACCCCAATGATAGTGAACCGTTTAATTTGTCCTCTATTGAGCTAATTGAACGATTAATAAAAAATATCGACATCTGGATAATCTTTGAGATTGTGATAATACAAAAGGTAACACAATAATTAGTCTTACCTAAATATGAATATAAATGACAGGTGATAAATGACCAACGGACCCACGCTTTCTTCTCCGGAAACTTTTAAAATTTAAATAGGGAAAAACTAAAACCACACAAATGCAATAATTTGCAAATTTTGCAACTCTAAAATATATTAACGCAAAATTGAAATTTAATTAAGGGAACAATTAAAAATAATTAAAAAGGGGATTGTTGGCCAATAACAAAAAAGGGGAGTTGGGAATTGCAACTTGGAGTGAGCGAGGCCAATTGCGAATTGGGAATTAAAGTGACCTCTTCCCACTCCTCACTTAGTCAGTTCATTCACCTTTGCCAAAATGGGCCTCCCAATATGCAAAAAGAGAGACAAAAAGAGACAAAGGGTGATGAGTTTGATTTTTGCAGATATCCACATGAAGTCCAAGCCGCCCTCAAAAAAGATAAAGTTGGAGGCGAGCAATTCCCCCGCAAGAAATGCGTCCCCCAGTAACTCCAGCGCCTCCTCCCTCCTCAGCATCCCTCCCCCCTCATCCTCCTCCACCCCCAAAGCGTCTGCGGCGGACATTGTGGCGGCCGCCAAGGCTGTGGCATCCGCCGTCAAGTCCCAACAGTCACCTGCCGTCGTCCCCCAAGGCCCCAAGACCTCTTCAGGGCCTGCCTTCCCTACTTATATCCACCCTGATTTGAAGGAGTGGCCCAGAATGAACGTTCTTATAAATTGTCCCGAAGGGAATACGGATGAGGATGGAAATCCATCCGTTACTTTGGGTGAGAGTCAACTACTTTCCAGTGTTGGTACTGTTTATGAACGTTTATTTCAATGTTAATTGAAGGGCCGGAAGGGATAATGAATATGGAAGATTTAGATGCTTTGCAAGCAGAGCTGGAAACGCTTTGGAGTGCAACAGCGACTAGAATAAGATCTTTAAAGATGGATCAAGTCTCCCTACAAAATGCCCCCTCATCTTCTCTGAATGTGGCTGCAGTGTTGGGCGAACATTTTGACCCCCATCATCAAGAAAAGATTAATGCCGTGGCATCACTAATTGATGCAGGACATGGGACGAGGACATCGGTGTCTGCTGCTGCAAAACTCGTCATGGGATCTCAGCAGCTACAGCAGAACAGCACTGCAGCTGGAAATGGGGGCTCATCAAACAATAGTTCCATTGTTGGCGTGGCTGTGACTGCTGCTGCTCCAGTCAACAAAAAGGCTGCCACTGGGGCGAAAAGTCAGGATACTAAGGATAAGCTACCAAAGAAAAAGTTGAAAGGGGAAGCTTCAGGCGCGACAAAGAAGGGAAGTGATAAACCAGCCAGGGCTACTCAAAATAGATCACACTCAGTGTCTTCAGGTATAGAAATAACATAATACACAAGGACAAAAAAGTATTTTTAATTGTAACGTAGAAGAACAACTTAATGCAGATTTTGGTGGATTGGATGGAGGATTTTATAAGCATGAGGCTCCAAGTGAATTTTGGGAATTTGCTGACAAATATTGCGGAGAAATCTATAGCGAGGGTCTGACGGAATTATCAAGAATTATTGAGGAACACGGAAAAATATCAGAATCGCTTTTTGAAATGCCTCCTTTAGGCAAGCACTTTAAAGAAGGAGAAACAACTTACAAAGCCAAGTAATTCAGACAGAAGACAATAATTATTACGTTTGATTAATAGGTATACAAGTTTTAATTTATATTACCGAACCTTAGGTCAGAAGTTAAACCACAAAAGCGTATTGACGCATGTGGGCCTCTCACTCAAAGACTTGTGTCCGCCTTAGTAGATGATCGTGTGGCAATGTACAACAACCAAAGACTTGCCTCGCCCAAAGAAGATCCTTCTTCCGGAAATGGAAGCCATGAACTTGGTTTCATTCATCGAGCAGGATTAATAAAAGCACTTGGGTTGGATGGAAGTGGATCTAATCGTCCTCCAATGGAAAACCAATTAAGAGAGTGCCTATTGGACAGAGGATTGTTGCATCCTGATGATGCAAATGACCCATTATTGTTTAATCCGGATGATGAGATATTAGTCGAAATTAAAAGGACGCAAAATACGCTGAAAAAGCTCTATAATTATAATGGAGATAGACTCAAAGAACTTTTTGCTAAAGCTGAGGTAATCATTTTTATAAAATGGTGCATTTAAAAAAATATTTATTCAAATATTAATAATTATAGCTAGAGTTAGAAAGATCTTCAATCAAAATTGAACTGGATAAAGCTGACAAAGAAGTAATTGACGCATATAAAATGATTTTTTCCCTCAAGCAAAAGAAAAAGCCAATTACAAAAAAAGAGAAAGATGTTGCAATGAAAGCGTTGGAAAATCGGAATAAAACGATTGAAAAGCTAAGTCCCCCTGACATACCGACGACAAGTCCAACAACCACGCTCAAAATTGACGTTTAGTTTATATAATTATTATTGTGTACGTGCAGACATATTGTGACTTTTAAAAATAGCTTTTAATTTTAATAAACAGATTTACAATCTCAAAAGAATTTGGATTTTATTTTAATGTTTTAAAATTTGTACGACAGAAAATTTTAAATGGGAAAAGATGTAATGAGTCTTGTGTAATTTTATCCAATGTCTGCTTCAAAGCCAACGGGTCCCTTCAAGTGCAAGATGAACAGCAACCTGTTTTAATTTTAAAACAGACATCAAATTTAAAAAGATAATTCTATAAGCAAAAAGCTTTAAAAATTTACCATCAGGGTCGATAAATTCATAGGGAGTGTACTGGCAAAGTCTCTTTTTGGCAAACGTGGTTGTTGTGGGCAAGTTTCTTCCGTGGATGTACTGCTCTCCTACAAAAAGAACATAATAAAGGGAAGAAAATTAAACAGTTCCCAACAAAGTTTTGAAAAAATACCCGGAATGTGACCGGCATATGAGATGCACATTGCTTCGCCATTTCTGTAAATTCGGGTATCAATGCAGGGCTTGAGGAAATTGCACTGCTTCCAACGCTTCTCTCGACGATTTTTTCCTTTGCAGCATTCCTGAAGAAGACCTTTTCCAAGTCCGAGGTCGGTGCATTTTCCCCCTCCGCCGCAACAGGACGCTTCCACCATCACCGGGGGACAGTTTACTGGGGAAGGAAAGAAAAATGGTCAGAACATTTGAGACCCGAAAACGATTTGCAAATCTTAATAATTACCACTATCTTGGTTTGCGCAACAGGCCATGGTCAAAACTCACAAGAAATTTAGAAATTTGGGGAGCGTGGGGTCTTGTGCCAATGAAAGTTGTAAAGCTACTGATTTATTATTTATTTCTTAAAAATTTTGAAAGAATTTT
Source organism: Proisotoma minuta (assembly GCA_034698145.1). Lineage (NCBI taxonomy): Eukaryota > Metazoa > Arthropoda > Collembola > Entomobryomorpha > Isotomidae > Proisotoma > Proisotoma minuta. The sequence continues at coordinate 39,030 of JAQIXN010000183.1, forward strand.
AGTGAAGAATTTTCGACTTTGCTATTAATTGCCTCGGGAACCGGAAAAATTAGATGCTGTGGATGAAAAATTCATTTGACATTTTACCACGCTCGTTTTCTGCTAACTTGCTCTATTTTTATTTTTGACTGGAAATTGACCAAGTAAAGATTGACACTCGAATCAAACGGACGAATAAAATGGACGACGTTTCTGAAATGGAAGGATTAGCATTGATGGAAAAATGGGTTGGAAACACAGCCATCAACGCTTCATTTGATGAAATGCATCCTCTGCTGATATCTTTAGTGGGTCACTCATGAATACTCATGAATCTTCTGTTTTAAATGTATCGCATTCAGGTTCTTGAGAAAGTGATGTCTCACATGATAGCGGACGCGGACTCCCATCCTGCGACTACTAGCACCAGAGTTGAAGCGTTTAATCAAATCAGAGCTTGTCGTCTAGTAAATCGAGTTTGGAATGAAGAAGTTGTTCGATCAATTCCGGATAAATACAAGATCCAAAAATCCAGTGATGTTGGGCTACTTTTGAATTTGGTTAACCATCCTGATAATGTTTGTCCTTTTATCCGTAAACTTTTCCTTGATTGTGAGGAAGTTTTTAAGATCCCTGAAACGTTTTCACTTCTTTGGAGCATCAAGGATAATCTCAAAGTGCTAGAAATTGTTAGAAACGAGCTTGACTGCCATATATTTATGATGCTTCCGAAATTTTGTCCTGGGATTCAAGAGATTGTTCTAAACTCTCTTGACGAGTTTCCTGTAATTGATATGAAAAGTATGGATGCGGAATGTTTTCAAGAATTTTGGGGAAATCCCATGCCATTTCTCAAAACACTGAGAATCGTTAACGGGATAATTTCTCACAATGGGATGAAATTCATTATCACAATTCTAAAGAGACTAAAATCTCTGGAGAATATTGAAATCAAGACGGATGAGCAATATACTTTTACAAAGGGGAGTGTTTTGGAACAATTAGGAGATGCTTTCAGCAAAAATCCTCAAGTTTTAAGAAAACTAAAAAGCTTTGTATTTACAAATGGGAATTGTACAGGATTTCTCTCTGGATTCAAGGTCATTGAATTACCTCGATCCCTTAATTTGCACACGCTGTCAATTGTACAGAAAGCTGGAGGAATGTTTGGGTCAATCCCAATTAACCTAATTAACGAAACAATCTCCAAGATCGTCCAAGCATCTGGAAACACTTTGAAGAGGCTTACCGTAGTCAACTCTTCAGATTCCAACAATCTCAGAACTCAAAGTACTGTAGGAAGAGTCGTTCTACCACAAGAGTTGCCATCATTAGAATTTCTCTGTTTCGGAAATGTGGGACTGGATTCAGTTGCTGAACATTCTCCAGGATTCTACAAACTATTTCCAAAGCTCAAGCATTTTGAATTTTGGGTCAGAATTTTCTCTGACATTCCTGACGGTGACAAGGAGTGTGGGTTTAAGACGTTGTTTCCAAACGCAAGTAGGCACCGAAGGACGCTAACAGTGGAAGCAGGCTCTCTCCAAAATTTCCACCTTTATACAAGACTTGAAGAACACCACAATGTCATTTTAGAAGAAATTCGTTGCAGTTTTCCCAATCTGAAAAGTCTCATGTTGGAAGTTGACGGGGTCATGTTAAAACATGTCATTCAAACTCTTAAGGATTTGAACATTGAGCATTTTACGTTGGTTTACTACGAGACAATGGATGAAGAAGATGGCTTTAATTCTGCGGTTACAGGAATTCCAATCCAAATTTGCAGTGGTCTTCTGAAAGCGGAAACGCAAACTATGAACTTGGATTCCAGTCAAATTGGCAAATACAAAACTGCTTCTTCTTTTGCAGATTGGAAAAGTGAGTGGCTTATCTTATACTTGTTATAATATTCATACAGATTTATTACGTAATTGAATGCAAATATACATAGATCTGACCCGACTCAACATTTCTTATCGACATGGTGCCATATTTGATTCCATCTTTCTCACATTCTGCCTTCAGCTTATAACAAAATTGAAGCACATTGAGTTGCGTCATTTTGATGTGAGTTTTATCATATACAATTTTAATTTTATTCAAACACTTTTTGCATAATTCTTTGAAATAACATGCAGATTGATGAGAGATTGTTGATAAGAATGGTCAAGAAAATGGATCTGGTCACTTTGAAGTTTGGAAACTGCAAAATAATCCCACACAGAGCAGAATATCCAGTAATCAATTACCATTTTGGAGTCGGGCAACTTCCGTCCATCTACAACAAAAATGTGAAGCTGTCCTTTGTCAACTATGAGGGTCTCTTTTCAAACGAGGTTCCCTATTACGCAACTCTGCTAACGCACTTTGATTATCAAGCACAACAATAAAGAATGAAAACGAATAACTGCATCTTTCTAATATAAGTATATGTATATGCATACATATTACAACTTAAAACAATTTGTTATTAGAGTGAATTGTAATTTTTATAATATTATAAGTGTATGTGAAGCTGTTCAATTTGTACAATAAATTTTGGTATTAAAACAAACTTTTGGAAATGTCTATTGACCATGACCGTCCTGCGGAAGAAATATGGAAATGTGGGACAAATGAGATATCAAAGTTTAAAAGTTCATGAATGAATCATTCCAGTTGATGATCAATATTTAGAAAAGCTTAAATAGTTTTATCATCATTCGATTTGACTAATCTACAAGAATGTACAATTGTTACAAGCTTATTACGACTCTAAATATATCTACTAACTAGTTGTGTCTATTTCTGTAGGCTAACAAAGAAACCTTAAAAACCGGTATTAGCCGGATGGCTACAAAGCATCCATATATCTTTCATCCTAAATAACAAAATGCATTGCATTTACGTTATTTACTCTCAATCCTAAAATACAAGAAAGAAGCCGAGATCTTTCTCCAGTTGAATATGTTGCGTATTTTGCATCCAACTCGAAGGCAAACAACTCGTCTTTCATCTTTTAAGCAAATTTTTATTCATTTGTTTGCATCTTGTGTTTGAGGACATTTGAGGTACTAATAAAGAAACAAGTTTAAACTAACTCTCCAGTTACTGTTTACTCCAAAAACAACTTTTGATAAAGCCTTTAAAAGGCTCCGTAATGTTGAGTGACTATGCTTGAGCCAGAATCAATTCACAAAAATTTCGACCCCTTCTAAGCGGAAGAAGATGAGACACTGCGAGACAGTTTAAGTAGCCAGTTTGACGTGGACTGTCCCCAGTGACAAAAGTCTCATCTCATTGTTTTTAGAATAGTTGTTTTTAGTAAAGTGATTTTACAATGGCACAAAGAGCTATCTCAATGCTCGTATTATTCGTGTTAATTTTAGGGGTCCGCGTGGCTTCCGCAGGTGAGACTACCAATAATAATTTTCAGAGAGACATATTATTATATCATTGACACCTAAAATAATCTGAATGATGTTTTATGATAGCTTTTAATCCACTAAATGTGGGAGAATCTCGTTACACTCAGGGTGGACCCACAAGAGACATTTTCTGGGGTCTCACTGACGCTAATAAAACAAAGACGTGCATCCTTCTCTCAGGACTCTTTGAAATTGCAATTCCCTATGACACGAACTATCTTCAGGTAAGTACTAGATACTTAATTAGCATGGTGGAGAAAATTTTAATATTCCATGGGTTGTGAATATTTAGACCGAGGTAGCGATGGTCCCTGTCCCCCGAAATGCGTCCGTCAACGGTTTTTGTGACTCCCCTTTAAACCCTAACGTGGAGGTTTTGATTCTCACTTGGAATCCTGACCCCAGTGTTCCAGAACTCAAACACAATCTCACATTTACCTTCGAGAGGAAAAATAACTCTGAAGAGGAAACTTATTTTGATCTGTCAGCAATTCAAGCACACATAGTCACAAATGACAAAGAGTTTCCGAATGCGTTTGAAACTCGTAAGAAATAGTTTTGCACGCATTTAAAGAATATATATATATAATCATGTTTTATTTCCAATTTACAGGGAAAACGTATGAATTGACTGCATCCAATCTAAGAATTTTTAGCGCACCTGAAAGCCATTCTTACTTTTGCAAATCTACTCAAGTCGTGCAATTTGACGATGGGGAAAATTCCCTTGGAATGACGTTGGTCCATGCAGAAGCTTTTAATGACGAAATTGCTCTGGGGACCGGAGATGATTTTGGGCCGCGTTCATTTTGTGTTCGGGACGGATTTGAAGTCATCATGATGGTCATGACGTATATCCTAATCCTATCACTTATTGGGATTGCCGTCTTTTATATTGTGGACAGAAGGTCCAAAAGGGACTACGTTTATTTGTAGACTTGTTATAAGAAAAATACTGTTTGGCTATTTTATTATTATTATTATATGCTACTATTTTAACTAATAATTATATGATTTCCCCATTGATCTCTCTAATTAATATTTCTTGGTGGTCTTTAAATTAAATATTATAAAAACCGTTATAAAATCAAATAAAACTGAGCCTAAGCCAAACTAAGTAAACAAACTCGTTCTTTTGTGGAGGCCAAAAATAAAATAAGTAAAAAAAAAAAGACAACGCATTTTTTGTGGGCAGGTGCCCGATTTTTAAGTTTTTATTAGAAAAAGAATCGATTCATAAAGTCAAAATATTTTATATATAACCAATTATTTAAAGTTTAACAATCTTAATTTGTCCGTACATAACAAAGTGAGAAAATATTACTGACAAAGTATAGAACTTATTCTTTAGGGGATGTAAATGAACCGATTAAGTAAACGCCAATTGTTAAAAAAACAAAAACATTATGAATGCGTTAAGGTAGAAAATAAAACCAGGCAAATTCAGTCATGGCATAAGTAGAGGAAATTCTGAAGCACAGTCAAAAAATATCCAAGTCACTAGAACTCTTCATAAGAATGTGCAAAATTTCACTCTGCCTTTATAAAAATATAAGCTCTTGACTCAATTTGTCTGGGTGCCTGTTGACTCATAATCACAGAACAGTTTCCCCATCCCTTCTTTTCATTACTATCTTATCAAGTTATTATTATTGTAACAAAAAATGAAACTATCAAAGTTTACTAATTTCCTCTAATTGCTTTCACTACCTTTCTTTCACACGCTCTTGCATCTATTTATTACTAGTATTTAAACTAACAATGTTGAAGTAATTCAATACATTTTTTTACATTCGCGCATACAGCCCAACAAAACAATTCAGTGCCTAATAATGTTTTTTATAACTAATTAATTACTTTCGTCGATTATGAGTCCGACCAATTGGAAGGGTAGATTTTCCAACAGAAGTGTTTGATGTCGATGGCTTACGAGCTTTGATGACATCTCGCAGCAATTGTTTGACCATAAGAATCTCGCGATGTAAATCATCTCTCTTCTTTTCAAGAGTGTCATGTTCTTTCTGCAGCTCTGCTTCAGAGTCAAGAATCAAGGAAAACTCCATCTTCTTCTTTTGACGGTATCGAGTAGCAGCAGTTTTATTCTGCTCCTTTTTCCGGAGGGTCTTGTCCTTGACGTAGGCTGAAGAAGTCTTTGACAATTTCTTGCCAGGCTTTCGGCCCCTATATTTCAAAGAGAAAAATAATACAAAAATTAGTAATTGTTTATCAATACAAAAATACTTTAAAATATATTAAATCTATGTGTAAAAAAATCAGATGAGGTTTTAATTCTCATTTTGTTTCGAAGTTGGATTGTTATAATTAATTCATCATTTTAAGTCAAATTGTGTTCAAATCAGAACAAAAGTTCATACCTTCGTTCTTGTTTCATGGGCTCGCTAAATTGGAGTGCTGCTTGTCGAGAAGAAGATGCAGTTGATGGATGGTAAGAGTCGTCAGAATCTCCTTCCTCTTCTTCGTCATCAAAGTACTCGCTGGATTGATGGCTGGACATTGACGACTCGTCAATTCCTGGCAAGAAAGCTTCCGCAGTGGCAACATCTCCTTGGAGTAAGGCATCCAAAATTCTTTCAGCAGCAAGTGAATGATGATCCACAACTCGATATTGCTGTTCGTCCATCAACTCGTAGCTAGAAGAATGAGTAGATGAAGCTGGACTTCCGACGTTGCTCACATCGCTAAGATCATACAGCTCCGTTTCATCAATAACATCAGCGTTAAGATCGTCAACTTCCATTATTTCCATTCCTTGGAGAGTGTCCGAATGAGTGATTGCTGACAAATCCAATTCCACAGGGACAAGAGCTTCGCCATCCACAATTGTGGTTGGGATTCCTGCATTTTTTAGCACTTGGCTAATTACATCCGTGTTGTAAAGACTGTCCTTTGGTAAGGAGTCGAGGATTGCTTGAAATTCAGCAGTCAACACTGAAATGTCTGCCGTTGACTCGCTAGCTCCGTTGTTTAGGTTGTGGAGTGTCGCCTGTGGAAGTTGGATGTCATATGCTTGATGACGGTTAACCGGATTAAGGGCAAACTTTGGAGATGCGGGTGGAGTGTTTTCGAGTTCTTCAAGTTCATCAAACAAACTCAGGTTCACAGACTCTTCGTTCCAATTCATTCCGAAATCTATATGAAAGGTAACAATGTTTTAGAAAAAAATTACTTTAGCAAAATGGTAATTTTAAATGCTCACCATTAATTTCCATTTTGCCTGGCCCTTGTTCAAGGTGGCTGAGGATGTTTGATGCAATTTGAGCCCTGTGGTTGGTATTTGGGCCCTTTGTGGCACCTCCTCCATTGTTGTAAAGGGAGGGTGATGGTGGGGATGGTGAAACTGGGGGACTGACGATGAGTTCAGCAGACGAGAAGTTCTCGAACTGCCACGAGACCAAACCGGACTCCATGGCGTGACGATTGGGAGCTGAATCGCTGGCTATTGATGTCAATTAGATCAAATTGGGAGGAAAAATTAGTTTCGATTCGTATAGATTCGATTGTGGGTGGTGATTCTTGAGATGCGCTCTGTAGAGCGATTGATTGGCTGGAAAAAGTTAAAGACCTGAAAAAATTAGCATAATTAATAAAATGAACGATAATTATTAATTATAAGGTGTCTTAAAGCATTTCATCTTTAGAATTAAACATATTTACAATTTTACTAAGTAAATAAACAATTTAATCAAGATGTCTACAAGGTCGAAAAAGGTGAAAGGCACATGACTTTCCCCTTTTATGACCTTTAAAAATAGGTAATTGTGGGTAGGGGGTGTAACTTACTCCATGATGATAAGGTTGTACTTGCACCGAAGTGCGCGAGGGCGTGGTTTTCCACTAGAAGCCCATGTCGAATTGCTTTAAAACAGTTTTATAATTGAGCGATGCTTTCCGTCTGCCTGTGAGAGTAGAAATGGCTGAAACTCTTTTGGATGATGCAACAAAACGTTGAGGAGCGCCGTAGCAAGACGACCCATGCCGAATGGTCGACAGCTCAAAGTTAAGGTCACACCCCTTTAGAAGCATGTCCTTGGGTCAGGGGACTAAGGGGAGGGGGGTAAATCCATTTTCTCAAAATGCCCCAATATGCTTTAAAGCCATTTTCATGTAAACAAATTGGAATTGGATGTTTATCAGCTATTTTATTTAATTGGTTTGCTAGCACAACGTCCGGCCCTTTAATTGTGGGCCACAAAGAGAGCTTGTAGTAGTTGAACTTTGAAGAGCAAGCGCATTTAGTTAATTGGCATCATTTTAATTGGTGCTTGAATGAATTGATTGCAATTACTAATTTTGCTAGTCTCCAGTCTCTCTTTTGTTGAAGTAGGAAACATATAATTGCGTAAAAAATTGGACACGACAATTGTAATGACGTCCATATTTACGAGTGCTTCACTTGATGCATATATATCTAATATTTTTGCGGTATGATTACTTGACATTAAAATGCCTTTCAGTTTTTTGCATGACACATCCATTAGAGTCTAATGTTTAGACCGTTTGCAAATGCCGAAAGAGTGTATTTTGAAGGCTGTTTCGTCTATTTTCTCTGGGAAGGAGCATTTCGGCCCTTGTTGATAAAAAATAGATCCCGTGATGGAATGAGTCACATGCCACGTAAAGTAGCCCATCCAAAGGGCATCTCAAATGAACAGGTTTCATGAAAATTATTATTAAAACGGATGTGGTATTCATTATTTAGTTGAGTCAAACTGCAACTGCATTTGAATTTCATTCTAAATATACATTCAGCCAATTCCAAACTGGAATTTATGCATTCAACTATTGAAACTTGATAACATTCATTCATGAAATAAAATAAATGCTCGCACAAATATGGATTATCATCTACTATTTAATAAATATTTTTCTATCCGAAAGAAATGGACGCAATTTTAGAACATTTATGAAATTCATATGAAGCTTTCGAATTTTCGAAATGAAAGCAGAGTCGTTGATCTTCAGAAATCTTCAAAGAGGCAGTTTGAGATTTTTCTGCAATGTCAGAAAATAGGACTTGTCCAATAAATGGACTTTCCAAACAGTAGAGTTCATGTGCGGGCATATCAGGACCAAGTGCGGGCATAACGGCACAATAATGTTCCGATATACCCACCCTTTTAAGCGAGCTGGTGCGGGCATATCGGAACATTTTTTTTTCGCCGTATTTTCTAAAAACGAAGTGCGGGCATATCGGAACATCATTACTAAAATGTGCCGTTATGCCCGCACATAGTATTTGGTTTTTTGCGATTTGCAGCGCCGCGCGAGCCGCGCAATGGAATTTTATTTTTGCTCTCGGTCCGCCAGCTTGTCAGCAATTTTTTAGTATAAAAATAAAAAATTATTTCAATTGCGAACATGCTCAAAAAATTAAAAAACTGCATTAAAATGCGAATTTTTACCTGAGCAGAAGAGTAGCTTAGATGCTACGCTAGATTTTGCTGCTAGATTTTTGCAATTTTGACGTGTTAAGTACCTTATAAACCTTGTTTGAACCTTATAAATTTATATATTTCAAATATATAAACGTTATAATTGTTGAAATTATGGTTTTACATCCATATAAATTTATATTGAAGTGAAACTATGATTTTCGTGTCTATATAAATTTTTATATATCTTTAGTTATTGCATTCAAGGTGTCAAAGGATTAAAAATTGTAATTATTTACAAATTAATAATTATTTTAAGTTTATTTCGATACGTTCCAACGTATTTTTTATATATGATAGTCGCCAGTTTTACACGCAGATATTACACGACTGTCCTGCCCAGACCAGAAATTGCATTTTAATTCGAATTAAAAATGTGCGGATATGCCCGCACCAGCTCACTTAAAAGTGCGGGCATATCCGCACATTCTTGTGCGGATATGCCCGCACTTACGTCCTAATATGCCCGCACTTGAACTCTACTGACTGTTGTGTGCTATAAAATTTTGGGTTCTAAAATATTGAACAGTGTTTCCCTACTTGGATAAACAAAGTGACAAAAATTGAAAAATTTAAGATACAAGAAGAAATAGCTAAATGTACAGAGGCCATTTGTTTTATTTGGCAAAATAAAATAAATGAGAACAAAGGCAGCCGATTTATTCGTTTCGTCGAATCTTTCTCATGAAAAACCTTAGATATGTATATATATACACACAAACAGTCCAGAATCTTCTTCTACCCAATGACAAGTCATTGCAAGTCCAGCTTTTGTTAAGAAAGAAAACAGCTGCCTTAATTTTTTTGGTTATAAAGAATATTGGATATTCAGTCATCTCGATTTTTGGAGGTTACTGTACCTCAAATACCTTAAGATGATGTGTCACAAAAGATATGACGCAAAAAAAACTTTCAGGGGTATATCAACTAAATAAAAGACTTAAATTGTAAGTTAATTTATGAGGCAAATTGATACAGGGGGAATATGATTCCACTACATAGTTAAATTGCCAAAAAAGGTTCCTTTAGAAAGGGTTGTAAATTTGTATACATATAAAGGATTGGGGTGAAACTAACAAAAAGTTTGAACTGAAAAGAAAAGTAAACGACCCTTGAAGATGAGGTAAAGTGAAGGTCCCTCTGTAGTCCAGTGGCACGTGGCAAAATCAAGCAGCTCGCTACGTGACTCATTAGGGACCTTTCCTCTTATACAAATGAAATGTCAACTGGCCTCTCTTTATATATTTCCAGTAATCTGAAATGAGATGTATGCTCCGTGAATTTTGATTAAGCAGTAGTCAGAAATTGAATAGAGAATTGAGAGCAACAAGCTGGGGTTTGTGAGCTGTTCTCTGTAACTGTTTGATCTGATTAAATATGTGGTGAATGTCACACCTTTGTAATGTCACGTGCCTGAAGAGAAAGAATTATTAATTTCAAGTTTCTTGGCCTATCCATAAAATCCTTATGGACCTTTGGCGTATTGTTTTAACCAACTTTGTTGATTTATTATTCTAAAGTCAGCTTTTAATATGTATAACCTATAGGTATATTAACTTGTTAAAATTAAAATATTTAAATACATGCTTTCGAAAATTTTGATTAGTTATTTTTAAGTAGTTCGCTAATCTATAATCTACAGATAGATTTTTTTTACACCTAACACCAAGAATATATTTATACATAAAGATCGCTTCGATAAAACTCAATCACGTCAACAATTCATGAGATCTTTGTCAAGTGCAATTTAAAAATATTTTACAAAATTAAAGAACAAAACGAAAACTGTTTAAATCGTATCCAAAATGCCGTTTGACTAACAATAGACATTAGACTTGATAAATAGAAATATATGAAATTGAAATTAGCTTAGAAAATCAGAGTCCAAAAATTTCTCTGTTGTTTGTATTACATGAATATGAGATCACAGTGACAAATGAATAAGTCGTTGAAGTTCAAGGATTTTAACTTATAAAATGTTCAAAACCAATATTTCACCCAGACACATGATTTAGAAAACAAGTAGTGTTACTACGAATTTGCTCACTGCGAGAAAACAACTGTATGAAAAATAAGTTTCCATTTAATTTGTCTAAAAGTAGATGATATAGAGGCAATAATGCTCTTTAACTATTTATTCGAAAGCGTTTTTACTTATTATAATCAAAAATTAGATAATTGTCTCAAAGTACAATTTCAAGTTTGCTGGATACTTAGTTTTGACCCAGACGCGTGAACAAGTAATTGACTAAATTGCTTGAATGGCCAGTGCGTATCTTTGAAATGTTTCAAACACAACATCTGGTTCTTTGGAATTAAAGACAACTAATCGTAAGTAGAAATGAATATTATCTAAAAAAAAAAAAAAATCATTGTGGCCACGCTCAAGTTTTTTCTGCATTTCTTGAACTTGAACTCCAAATGAGAATAATGTAATTTATAACAAGTAGAACAACAACAACTGTTTTTTGTCATCTTCAATTTTAATGCATAAATAAAGCATTTAGCATCTGCATGCGTCGGTTGTAAAGACAGCGTTTGCTATGTTTTGTTTTTTCGAGTATATTTAAGGAAAATTATATTTAATTGCAGCATTGCCGTTCGTTCACAAACACGCACATTTTATAGAATTTTCACCCAAGCTACGCACTTTTAAAATTTAAATAAATATAGATACTATTTGTATATTCTAAAAAAAAATCAAAATAATCTAAAAAATAATATTTTTTCAGATGTCGCGAATGTCGCGATAAACATTTATATAATTCGACATTTTTTTCAAATATTTATACAAACCTAATTTAAATGACGATATATATATTTGTTTTATTTGCAAATTGATTGTCAAGTTTATCAAAAAAAATTGTCTGGACTAAACTGGAGGCCAATATGTAAATACTGAGTTATCTGGATGTCGGAATTTGTAAAACTAATTATATGCACACATTGTTTATGCCTTACCTACGTAACTTCACAGTAATAATCTAAAAGTTGCGTCGCATTGATTTATATAAAATAGTAGGTAAACATATTTTTTTCTAATGAATTTATTTCACTGACATAATATATCCTAAATGTATTTAATCCCTTAATTCCATGCATGTGATATAATGGGTATTATTATTTAGCTTCCGCAAGTAAAGTGATTTTAATTCACGTCATCATATCATAATAAATTTTGGTAGCTTATCTTTCATGGAAGTTAACACTTAAATTTAGGTTTGCATATTGAAAAATGAGTTGGATCATTAATTTAAGTGGTTTACAATAAGAATGTAAATACAATAAATAGGTAATTAAGAGTTGAAGGATTCGTCCTCCTTTGGGCTGGACAAGGATGAAGGCCGGTCGACTGATACAATTTTGATAGCATTGTTAATTTAATGGTCTGCATGTCTGTCCGATCCGAAATTGCACAATACCGGCAGCCAACCACGCAATTTATTAAATGGCCTGTTCTACTAAACCCGGAAGAAAAAATCGCAGAGATCGGCATTCCCTCACATGATATGTGATCACCCTGAAATATTTTATCTCAAGACTTAACTGATGAATTGATTGAAATGTTGGCGTTGGTGGAGGTCAAACATTTTTAATTACGTATATGCAGCTAATTTAATATAAGTCAAAAGTTGTCGCATATGCTCGTAAAAAATGTGTGTGTCTCATTTAACGAATAAAAAGTTTATTCATTAAAATCAATCAATTAATTTTTTGAAAGATTAAAAATACGCAGTTGTATTTTGGTTTTTGTTTAGCCAGACAAATAAATTCCATAATAAGATTTTCTTAAATTTCTAAATAATGAATAAAATTTAGTCTGGTTAATCCTAAACAAATGGTATTAAAATATGCGACTTGCTTTTTAGGTTATGTAAAGATGTCAGATGACATGAAAATGACAAATATGAGTGTAATGATCTGATATTAGTTTAGATTTGTAGGTTAAAAATTTGTGTATATTGTAATCCTTTGTTACATTATTGAATATCATGTCAACGGCTTGAGTCAAAAGTCTGCTGGTTTCTTAAATCCGACTTACATTTGTGTTAATATGGATGGATTATTATTATTTTTCGCATTTTGAATTCTTATTAAAAGACCTTCCAAGGTCGGGGTACAACAGTTTACTTAGATTACAATGTGGATTTGGATATGTGGATTTGCATAAAACTGATGTACATCAAGACACATTTGTCAAAGTTGGTAAGTTCCAGTTTACAAAATTGCAAAATGTGTTTGATGATTCATTTAATGACAAACCGAAATATTGTCATTTGCATATTAATTAATGTAGGAAAGGGGCCCACCTTTTCGATATGGAGTTCAATATTTTTTACTTGGTGCTATGTTAAAAAAACAAAAAGAAAGCAATGAACTTCTTTTCTAAATTTACGTAAGAATTATTGCGACTTGGATAATCTTAAATCCTAAGAAGATAAAATTAGCAATAACAGATGAGACGAAATGAATAAATCTATTAGAAGAATATTGACATTGCAATTTCATTATAAATTAATTTCATTGCATTTGTACAATATTTGAGATGGATTTACCCTTTGCCTTTGTTAGTTTACCTTACCAATAGTGCTTATTATACCTATAGGTACTGTTAATAGTTAGCGTTGATAGAAACCATTTAAGTATCAAATTAAGTAGCCAAACTGTGTATGGATTTGGGATTAATAAGTACAAGTGTTTGAATGCGATGTGGCTTTGGTTCTTATCCCAAGCCACATTTGATTGGTTGGATGGAGGGTGTGACCCTTTTTATCAAAATCCATGATCAGTCTTTTCTTCGATTCATTCTTCAACCTCAATATACATACATAAGTATAACTACTCAAGAGTGCAAGTAGAGTAAACAACATGATAACCTTATATCCAGTTATCAGGAGATGATAACTATGAGAGATGTAGAACAACATTCGTGTTTTAGTCAGTACATTGTAAAGAGTTGAAAACCACTTTATTTTATACGGAAAAAGAAATACATGTAAATATAAGCGCAAACAGATTTCTCCAAATGAAGATGAACATATATAAATTTGATGATCTTATCTATATAAGCTTATTTAGCTTATCACTACTACTACAAAATAAATCCCTCGTTATAATAAATGAGTTAAAATGTAAGGTCAAAGGTTACGAGAACCATATTCACTCCATATTAAAAACAACATGATCTATATATTTGGGGCTTATCTTCCGCCTATTTTTCTCATCGAATCGCCTGACTGCAGAATTTCAAACTTTATCACACAAACGAATGCTTATACAGCTCATTTATTTCTCATATCATCAAAGATTTACACAGTTCTTGATATGAACTGACATGACAAGAGGCAACTTGAGACGGATATTTATTTCTTGTATTTTTCTAGGAAAATAACTCCACAGACCACAATCAAATCAATATTTGTCATTCTTTTTTTAATTAGTGATTAAATTGATAAATTAAAGTCATCGTCCAATGTTTATTTTCTTGATCCAATATTAATTTCCAATATTGTACACACCTACACAAGTTGTACTTGTTGCGTCTGAAAGTTAAGAGAGGAATGAATCACGGCTTTGTCTTTAAAGCTTTTAATCCCATGTTATTTCCACTTGGGTGCAATATGTCACAATCCATCAAACGTAGTAAATACTAGCTTCCAAATATTCCAATCTTAAATTTTAAGGTAGTTCAGCTAAACTTGATTTATATGTAGATTAACACACTCCCATCCAGAGAGTAGTAATATCTCTGGAATTTTTTAAGGTTTATCCGGAAGCAGGAAAAGACAAATAAAGACATGTCAACAAATATTTTGATTTTCAAAAACTAATTGTCAAACCCCAATAATAGTTGCCATTTTGCAAATAAAAGATAAAATTGACAGACATATTTTTTAACAAGTTGGTCTCGTGTGCAACACAAGTAATAATAGTTTAAAGATGTTCAGGAAGGATTAGATTTATCACTAAAATTTTGAAGAAAAATGCGTAGTATTTGTTTAACTGTTATGTCATATTACTTTTTCAAGTCAGGTGATGTTTTTTTTTATTGTATGATGCATATTATTGGTGTGCGTTGTCTGAATGTTATCACATGTTAAGGTTGTTTATCCAAGATTTATTTTTATACGTAATCCAGCCAATCACTTTCAGTCTTTTTGAGGGTGTGTCGTCTCACATTAAATATTTGACCCTTGTCACAAACATTTTTGCAAAACTGATTCCTTTGCAATTTTACGAAATAAAACATGGTGAAAGTTGCAGGCTAAATACTTATTCATTAATCACTAGTATTTTGAGCTGTTACAATTTTGGGTTTACGTTGTATGATTTAAAGTATTACTCTTGAATGAAAAATGAAACACGTCTCAATCATTTTTTCATGACACACCTCCAGTACTTGAATTTGTTTTATCACTCCCTGATAAACATATTTAAATGTGTAATTATTTTAAACTATCCTAAACGTAAAGTGTGCAAAGCAAACTTTTTATAGCATTTTTAAATAAATATTTCGTGCATGGGAAAAGTTTATGGTAAAGTTATGAAAACTATCAAAATTTCGCAACTTCAAATCAAACCTTGTCATTACATCGATAAAGTTTATAGCTAAAAGAAAAAAAGTTTGAAATGCCAAAGTTTGTGAGAAAGAAAATTCGATAATTTTTATATAAAACTTGATCTTTGGCTTGTTAATAAAGATCAGTAATTGACACGACGCGAGCGAGGTTATTCTTATAAGAATTATCACATCCAATTAATTGCAATGCTAATCCAAGTTTCAAAAGTAATAAAGAAATATTTATCTCTGGCGTATAAATTAAAATTAATTTCACCAAAATCTTGAAAATGTCATATCATTTGACAAGATAGCAAAAATACATCACTTTCAACCTTTACGCTTTTGAGCACACGACCATCCTGATTTCTATCACGTATTTAGCCATATACAAAAGAATAGAATATGTGACTAATTTCTCTGCTTAGTTAATTAATTAATTTTATTTAAATCAGTTAAACTTTACCCTTAATAATCTTTTATTCACGGCAGTCTATATGTTAATTATGTATTTTTGAATCGAGCTTGCAATTTCTGAAGAGATATCAAGATGAGATATACACATTATATATACAGATGTACACCATAAAAGTGCAAAAAGTTTTATGTCAAGTCAACTTATTCATTCCATGTTTCGTGTAAGTCCAATTAAAACTTTTGAACCTCAATTCTTTGTATTTATTGTAACAATAAAAAACTCTTAACAATAATGGAAGCAGTTAATTTTGTATAATTGCCATTGAACTGAAGAAAAAATAACTCGTGTCAGGTAGGCAACCAGCATACCAATGGACATATGTCGATTAGGCCAATTAATTACAATTCCGCATAAGAAACTATTGTAGAGTAAGTCGAGCCACCCACGTGGGAATTTCATGCAACGCTTAATAGTTCCAGTTTCATTGTTTTCCCATAGTTATACCCTAGTAATTGGTTCGGACCGCAACATGCCATTTTTTAAATCAAATCTGGTGCATCTAGCGAAAACAAGAAGATCGGTTTTGAGTGATTAGTAACAAAGTATCTCAAAAAAGAGTATGTTTTATGTTTTCATTGATTATATAAGGCCGTTATATAAGTCAAAGTTATGTATGAAATTATTTATAATTTGTAAGCAATTAATATAGTGTGGAGCAGGTTGATACATTTTTTATGCACAAATGAGTTATATATTTATTTATAAATAATTGATTTAACTTTGTTGTACAATTACACTTTGAGAAGGATACAGATAAAATTTCTCATCGCAATGGAATTAGGGGTTAGAATTGTACTGACCAGTAATTGCATGAAACGTCACTAAACCAGGAAATGCATTTGAATATTGATACATGCATTTTAAAAGGAAAACGGAAGAAAATATTTTGACATGAAATTAAAATTAGCAATTTCCTACTGCATAAATGTGGTCTAATAAATTAATTAATGAGTAAACTCCATTCAGTTAATATCTTAAATTTCGTTTATTTGGTGTTTTGGTTCTAACACAGTAACGTGAACATGATTTATTATTTACTATAATATACATTTTTGCTTTACAGGTATTTTATACATTTACAAATTTACAGGTTCATATAACATTAAGCGACTTGATATTAAGTAAACTATTGACTCCAGTGCGTCTCATTTGACTTCTGTACAAAAATAATAATAAATGAAAATCTAATAAAACTTGGCAAATTACAAACTCAAGTAAAATGCGTAAAAAATAAAATAATGTCAAAGCAGCATTCTTTGATCAATATCTATAAAAAAAGAAGGAAAAAATATCAATCGACAATCGATTCTTATGAAGAACGGAAATAAAATATAAATTATTTCGGAAAATATTATTAAGCAAACGCAAGAACGGATTTGTAAAAAAAAACTCGATTTGTACACAATAATCACACGTCACCCTTATTTTCGAACTTTTTTAATATGCATTTAAAAGTATGCATTGCATACACAAGGAATAACATTTCTACGCAATAAGTAATATCTGGAGTAAAACTAACTAGCATCTAACTAACTAATAGATCACGGTTGACTTAATCATATTTTGTAATTTGTGTCACTGAAGAAAAAAATTTGCAAACACTCCAATGATTGATGATACAATAGCTAGAGGTTAATAGATGGGATGTTTCTAGAATAATGTATTCAGGGTATAGATAATATTATAGTGACTGGCTTTATGTAACTAATCTACTGTAATGTGTTATATAATATGCATTCAAAATTACAAGAATGCTGGATGAGATACTTTAAAATTGACCATTATTTTCACTTTATGCTTGGGGGAACAACAAGAGGGTAGAATCCGGGTAAAGAGGGTAAAACTTCAGGGTTGAGAATCTCCCGTCTCGCGTTGCCCCCGGAAAAGAACTCGGGATGGTGAAAGATGGTCTAACTTTTACTGCATACTGTAAAAAAAAAGAAAAGGATTATTACACATTATTATTGCTGGAATATATTGCGTATATAAACAATTAAAGCAATTAAAAATAAAACTAGAGCGTTAACATATAAAGCGAGCAAGGTAAGAGAGCATGTATTTCGTGTACGAAAGAGTTATCATCATGGTTAAAAATGGCAAAATGTTACCTCTCAAAGGTTAACTTTACAGTTTGTAAGTTCCTAAGAGAGTAGAAAGTAACAGATAGGTCACTTTAATAT
>JAQIXN010000184.1:0-56787 GCA_034698145.1 Proisotoma minuta
AACCGGATTGGCCATGGCTCTCAGTTAAATTTTACAAAATAAGTGGTAAGATTACCAACAAAGTAAAATAATTAATACAATTAATTTAAAAGCATCAATTTTTAATTTTAGAAACTTATGCTGCTGGCAAAGGACTTGAGAAGAAAGCAGCAGTTGACCCCAGCTTAAGTTCAACGGACCAAGAAGCGCCTCCGTCCATTAAGGCTAAAATCAAACAGAGAGTCCCACCCCCAAGAAACGAAAGCAGTTCTGACGCAGACGAATCCTCTGACTCGAACAATTCTAAAAAGGGTAAACCCCAAAAATAAATTGTTGCAGTTCAATTTTGAGTAATTGTGAAAATTTTGGAAATTGAAGGAACATCGGCCTTTTGCAGCTCGTCTCTCCTAAAAGACAAATTAGTTCCTTCCTGCCTTGTGCCTCCTCCTGCTTTTTATGGAGTAAACTTTGTGGACCAGTCAAACGGAAATAACGCCGTCGCCTCCACAAGCATAGCAGCGACTCCTTCATCTGCTCTTGATATTTTAACGTTCAACATTAAAGATTATGAAGACATTGTGGGGAACACAGAAAGCCTCCCGTCATTAAAATAGTTGAAGATAACCAAACCTATAAAATACACTACAAAATATTTCAAGAAGGTTCCCAAATAAAATATTATCCATTAGATAGTTTACTTTTGGGAATTAGAAAGCTCCGTCAGCATTTTGTTAGTACAAGTATCAATAGTCTAGATATTATAGAGAAAAAACGTGTTCTATTGCCCTTTGGTAGTTCCAAAGCAAAATATTTATGTATACCTATGTTATAGTAGTTTGACAGTAATTTGTTATACTAGTTATTTTTTTAGTTTTAAATTAGTCATGACTCTAAACAATTACCAAATATTTGGGTGAAAAATAAATTTAACGGTTTGTTAAAGCCAATATTATAAAAATATTTGTATTGAATTATATTCTATTTTATCGATGTAAAATGGGTATTTTTACGGCATTAATACTGATAAGTTAAACAGCGATATAATCTCTGTAAATAGCGACTAACCCACGGCATTTAAAGTCTGTAAAACGAGGGTTTTATTTGGAAGTAAAATCTCCGTGCGGGCCGGCCACTTCCTATCATTTTTTACAGACTTCTTTTACAGGCGTAATATTGAGATTGTACAGACTTTGTTCTTCTTGGGAAATAACCTAATTTCGCAAATTGGGGGGTGGATTACGAAAAAGGTCACAATTGATGCTCACCGAAACGGAATAAATTCAAAGGACACAATTTAGCGGAGGGAAATTACCTCAAAACGTGAATTTTTTCTAACTAAAGCCTTCATAATGACAATTATTAGCAAATTACAGAGGACATGCTAAACCAAACATTTTGTGCTTTACTTAAGAGACAAAAAAATTATATAATTACTTACCTTCTTTGAGCTTGAGTCCACGTGGAAAATTGCTCAATGTTGGAAATGTTTTTTTTTTCTAGTTGATAGAAATAAACGCTAGAAAATTGAAAAAAAATCATCTTATGCGATACATATTTTTATTTGTTATAAAAACTGTTCAAATGAATGGTCATTTCATCTCAGCAGGCTCAAAACTGTTGACACAACGCATTTTCATTTTCTTAGGTTGTGCATAAATAGAAGGACAGATGGATGAGAGGAACTAAGGAATTGGAACATTTAATTGAGAATTTCTACTCCACCTAAACTACCAAGTTCTAATTGTTCTTTGCATCCTTTATAACTATCCAAGCTGAACTCTGCTGCAGTTTACTCACAGTATTCAATTAAAAGGGTTTCGTAGAAAAGCCTCAAAAATTGGACCTCCAGCAGAATCTATAACGCAATCTTTTATGCTAAATGAACAAGGTGTATTTCTTTTCCAACCAAGCGAGCAAGATCATTCAAAATCTGTATGTCATCCTGATCTATCTATATATATATATACAAAGTGTTGGTTATCGGTTATTTTATTTTATTTTGTTGGTTGGTGTGGTCCGTTCCGTTCCAATGGACATTATGGGCGAGTCCTCGTCCATTGATCCATTTCATTTAAGAACAGTTTCATTTCGCACTTTCAATTAATAAAACGTCACAAGTCCAAATGGTATTCTCATGCTTCGCAAATTTCAAATGCAAATTAATTGCTTGTGGACAGTCCAGAGTAAAAATCCGTGTTTCGGGTTTAGCCTGATTCCTTTTAACGACTTAAATTTTATTTTGCTCTTTTTAAATGGCCCAGTTTACTTTTACTAAGTAAATTGAAATTGATTAATGAAATGAAGGTGGACGGAAACCTTTCAGTTGACTTCCATAAATTGAAGAATGACATGGAAGTGGCACTTGGTCTCTAATGCATACAAATGAGTGGGATTTGTTGTCACTACAAAAGTTAATGTCACTCAATGATTTAGCAAATCCATTAGCTGCTCCTGTTCTATTTTTACTTTTATGAATCCTCTTCTCCTCCGTAAACTTTATTACAATGTCAAATCTAAAATATCTGGATTTTTTTAAAGAATCCTTCTTATTGTCCATTTCATTTTGGGGGCATGTCCAGCACAGAATTTTCATGTCCATTCCGATCTGACACCAGAGCTCATAAAGTTTTGTGATGCTGTTGATGTATGTTGACTGGAAGCAGCTGGGGAACATTGCACTCTAAACTTTGGCAGTGAACCCCTGCAATAATATTCTCCTGCTGTCATACACATACGCACATTCCATCCCGTCAAAAGCCAGGATCAGTTCATATAAATGAAGATGGAAAGCTTCAGTTGTTCTGTCAAATCAAATGAGAATTTGAGAGCAGTTTATGGAATCCCAGAACTTTCACCTTGGCTTGAGCTAGCCATCAAAATATAGGAGAGCCAAGCGAGATGTGCAAAATAAAATTGAATTAATCAAAGTTCATAAATCATGAAAAGTGCTGGGGAAAAGAATGATATTGCTCATGGGATGGACACGAGATATAATATTGCTTACAACTTCCTGGTCAACCGGAGGCTCTTTTATCAGGGATTTGATAAGCTGCAAGGGTTGGGGCTTTTTCCGTGGTATTGAATTTTCTTTGATGGGACTTGTCATGTCGTATCTTTCCTACGAAATGACACGACATTCGGTATTTAGTACCCTTCACTTTCTTCCATATATTATTAGTTTAGTTAGTATTCGATTGGGATCACAAAAAATGCTATCTGACAAGGAAAAGAGTGGACATTGCTGAGTGCATAAAAATTTCTTCCTGACACACGTGCATTTTCTACTGATGTCAATCATTTGCTGTCCTGATGCAACTTATCGATCGATCCCATCTTTTTAGTAAGATTAAGCAAGATGCAATTCAAAGTTTTGAAGATGCTGTTAAAGAAAAGATTAAAGTCACAAAGTTTCTGATAATTGCCGCTTTTATGCTATTTATTGAGTTTAATTACGCGATGAGGATTTGTAAGGTGAAGTTTTCTTTGTAATCCAAAGTTAACTAAAATCATTATAGAAAAGGATTTTTGTAGTGAAAGCTTTCTTAATCTTTTAATCCGGTTTTTATATTCCCTTGTATTTATCTCTAGTTTATTTAGTGCCAACATAAAGATTATGCTCAAAAGTTGTGTTAAAAATCTTATCTCTTTTTCTTTTTAATCAACATCTTTGAACTTCTATATCTTATCTGTTGTAGGGGAATAAATAAAGTAGCTTTTATTGGGCCAATTCACTTTTGAAAATATTTTGATATCCTTGATTTTATTTTAACGTGTTTGTTAAAAATTTTAAGTCTTGCTTATCAACAAATTGTCGTTGTCCCACTTCATTTATTTTCAAATAATCAATGCGACTATTCCCGTTTTATGATGTGAATTAAATTCAATTCAAGTTCTTATCTGCCCTTAGCTTTGACTCCTTTGTGTGTTTTGTTCCCATTTAGATTTGATCTCTGTACATTACATTTTCTGGATCGGCATTCTCCTGCCTTTGCTGTAATTACTATTTCCAACCTCATTGTCTTGTTATTTACTCCCTCAGCTACGTTCATTAACTTTTTCTTTGATTCACTCAAATCAAATCTAAATTCATTTATTTTCTTTGAGATGAATATTTCCCCTCCCAGTCAAACCTTATTTAATCAAATTGCTTCGTTTTTGTAGGATTTTTGAGCAAACTCACGAAAGAATTAAGCAACTTTGTGTCTGACTACCGGACAAATGCACAATGGCCGTGGGTCTAATTTAAAATTTGATATTAAAGACATGACTTGTGATCTGAAGGGCAGGGAAGCCAAATCACGTTTTCCTCTGTTTTTCATCCATTTTTTAACTGCCCCTGGTACTTGTAATTGTAAAGACCTGTTGCTTTTCACTTTTATTTTTTATTTAATTTGGAGCTAACTCCAAAATAATAACAAAGTGGATCAAGGTGCGTGTAACTTGACCAAATTTTTTGACTGACGAGTTAATAAATAGGTTACAGGGTTTTAAAAGGCTCCAGCAGCTGCAGCAGGGTCAAGCTCAAGGGAGTTTTTAATATAATGCAGTTTAATTGATGGAAATCAATTTTATAACTAATGGGGCTTGGACTCACTCGTGGAATTTTTATTGCTATTAATGACCCTGATTGGTTGATCTACTTTTTCACTAATAGTCTGGACAGAATCCTAATTTGTTGTTCAGTCAAAAATCATGCTAACCAAACTAAAGGAGATATCGAATGCGGACGTGAATGCAATAGCAATGATTCAAATAGGGAAATAAGTGGAATTCGATTAAAATCCAATGCTCTGTGTAATTAAGCAAATTCCAATAGAAATGTTAACACCAAACCAAAGAAAATTGACGCCGGTTTATGCATATATAACTTTCACCCACCACCAATTTTGATCAGGTGTGGTAAATGAGTGTAATTAAGCAGTGGATGATATTTTTAAAATCTCATTTTGCCCCTTGTTCGAATTAAGATAGATTATAACTAATTTCATAAGATGCAAGAAAAACGAGTTTGGTTTTGGCTTCTGTCAGATAAACTTACATGGGGAACTGATTTCCATTTTATTAAGAAATTTTAATTTTTGCTAAACCACCCTGTTCACCATTCCCACTGGTTTCTGGAAAGCGGGGTCTTGGGTCCCATTCCTTCAAACTCATTTACTACCAAAGTTTAAAACCGTGTCCTAATTTACATAAAGAAATCCTTTTTTCCCTTTCTTTGGAATAAATTCTTGACAAAATTTTGTTCCACTCGCAAAGACAAGTTCCATAAAAATCATTCAGTTTATAAAATCCAAAATTCCTCAAAAGCTATAAAACTGGAGACAATGAAATGCTACTGGAAAACAAGAGTTTTCTTAATTTTTCTAATCCTTTTCAAATCCTTTGATGATAGCGTGGGATTAAGTTTACAAAGTAGAGGTTGAGTTTGTTGGGGCAAGGTAATTAAAGTTGAGAGTTAAGTTAATCCATAACTCTCCAGGAGCTGGGAAAGGGTGGATTTAACTGCCAACTAGACTGATAAAGAAGACAAAGTACTTTTTAACCCCAAGAAAAGAAACTAAAATTGGATAAGTGTTTTAAAAGATATATAAGTATGTACAAGGTGACCTAAAAGTGTCGGAACTTTCAACCTTTTTATTTGGATGCAACTGAGAACAAAAAAAATCAGGTTAACAACAAGCATTTTGGAAGGATTCATTATTAACTTTGGCTTTCTTTTATTTTATGATATACGGAGAAACTTATTCTCAAATATCCCAGAGGCTCGGTCAGTTCTTGTTCTTTTGGCTAGTAAAAGTTGCGCTTGCAAATAATTCTCTCAAGGAATATGGTTAGTCCAGATGTTGTCTGACAAACTTTGGCCGTGTTATGTTGACAGCAGAGTAATAAAAATATGAACTGGTCATTTGACCTAAAATTACCGTTTTATGTGCATTGGTGAACATTTGTTTTATGGGGATTATTACCATTATCCTCCTCCTTCACTTCAATTTCGGGGTGTTTTAACGGTTTGTCAATCCATTAAATTCTGATTACAACACATTTAATGGGGATAGAATATAAAATAATTTCTTGAGATGAAAATAACTTTCCCCACGTCTTTTGCAGCTCAGCAAACTTCAAAATCAGAACTCATTTACTCGCAACTATGAATGAGAAGAATATGCCAACAGCCATTATCAGTTCCTGCTTCTTAATTCAATCTAAAGTTTGGAACAAACTATTTCTGTTATTTTGATGATGCGAGGCTCATCATCAGCATTATGATTAAAAGTTTAATAAGAGTTTGAGTGAAAGTTAAGTAGTGAGATGGATAATTTAGCAAAAGTCCGCACGTCCTGAATTATTATGAGTTTATGCTCTGCCTTCGTACGCACTTTGTAAACTAAACAGGCCCGAATGAATTTTATATTCAAATTTCAAGTATTTTTCATTGTTATTTTTTCCTCTTAGAACTCTTCCTTCCCTAACCTCAACAAGTTAGTTAAGTAAACAGTGAAAAGCTCCACCTTGGCTTGTTAATAACATCAACATTAGTTAACACTGCTCAAGGGTTGTTGAAAAGGAGGAGGGAGCCAGAAATTCGGAAATAAGTTGTGGTTTGGTAAATTGATGGTCCTTCGGGATTTTGACAGATGCATACTTCTTAAGACTCAAAGAGTAAAGTGAGCAACGGGAAGAAAGAAGGAACAAACCAATCATCTTTTCCCCTCTTAACAGCACAATTAATCTATTGTTTTCTAAACTGCTTTTTATGGATTCTACACAGAGTTTGGTGGCTACTTTATCCCAAACTTTCTCCGACTGTGAAAACTATATTACGTGGTATTTAAAAGCCCCAAAAATCTCACTTTCCCTTCATATGTTGGTTCGATGAGTAATTTCTGTCAGCCAGCTTTTCCTCCCCTTGCTTTTCTTCTTCACCTCTCACAAAGAATGAGATTAATTCGCGTTGGGTAAAATAAAATTCCGGTGAATAAGACGACAAAAGAGAAGCTTTTCTCCAACAAAGTAATGTAATGTAATGCAATGTGGGAAAATCCTTTAAGGAAATCTTTTGGGGATTTAAACCCAAAGTGGCAAAACAATAATCTAACTCAAGGAAACCAAGTTTACTTATTGAGGAGAGAGAGTTGGTTGGGGTGGGAAATGTTCTAATAAGATTATTATGCAGGGGATGAAAGTCTTGATGAATTTAACCGGTTGCATTGCAATCCCAGACAGTAAAGCAATTTGATTCCAGTTTTAGATTGATAGCTGTTATTATTACGTATCGTTCGTGTATGACAAACGGAGAAAGTTTGTGAGTTGGACAGACAGCTTTGTAAGCCCAGACTGGTCATCCATCTATGAAACACACTGCTGCAAAAACACGGGTCAGGGCAAAGGGTTATGAGATTTGCCTCTTGGGAGTGATCACTCATTAGTTTGTTCCTGTCCACAAACTTTTATCTTATATCTCTAAAATATAGCAAATGATGAGTGAGTTAAGCCCACACTGCGTTCAACTGTTTTTGAATTTTTGAGTAATAGTAAAACGCACATTACACTTTGAGATTGACACTGAAGTTGGAAGTAGGCAGATGGATGAATTTGTCATCTGCTTCTCCTGCCAGGGTTAGAGTTTAGAGGATTAGTTTACCTTCTAATTTTTCTTTTTTTTTTCTCTCTCTCTCTTGCAAAGTTGGAGACTGTGTTTAAAAAATAAATTGAGTTTTCCCAATGAAATAATGTCCGTAGGTTGGAGTGGGACAGATAAAAATTGTCCGAGGAATGAATTCACCCGGGATTTGCATTCACTCTCCTATCAATTCACATTCAATCTCCGAGAGAAAAAAAAAACGAAACTGGGAGAGGAAGGGGAAAGTTGAACAAATCTATTTCTCGGAAAGGTGAAAGGGAAAGTGATTTGCATGCAGTGAGCACCACAACTGTCACTCTGCCCAATTTAAACTAAATTCCCTTTTTTCACCAATTCAAAATCAGCTACTTTAGAAGCAACCAATGAAATGGTGTCTGGATCTGTTGTGCTTTTAAAATTGAATTTGACAGAGCATCGTTACATCCGTTTGTATTGGCTTATTTACGGTTTACCCAATTGACTAACTCAATTGTCTTTCACTGTATTTTTTCCCTAATCGCCAAATTGGCTTATCCCAAACTTTTATTTTAAAATTTTAAGTTTCTAGTCAGGTAAACCATACAACAATGGGTTGCTGTTGCATTGTATTGTTGAATTGTCCATTGATTCAGTTCCCTGTTTATCTAGACGAGTATATAACTCACTAGTTGACAGCTAATGTCGTTTGAAATGGAGTCAAATCCTGACCATTTCTCAACTGCGACTGGTAAAATCATTCAACTTTCTCCATTTCACAAAAGTCACAATTGCTTTACTTGCTCAAAGAGCAAGAGTATTGCATTTCTGTATGTACCGTAATCGCCACCAGTTCTTTGTAAATTCTCAACGTATCACCTCTATTTAAAGTCATTTATCAATAGTTTAGAACGTTCTTGGGAGGGAATGCTGAGAATAAATATTTTACTTTGAATGGGATAAAAAACGTTCGTTTCCGTTGATAAAATGAATTTACACCTTACAATAATTTAAGATGCACATAAATGGACATATAATTTCTTTATTCTCATTTGAGTAGAAACTGCTGGCTCATCCACCTTGTTGAAATATTGAGACTTGGAATAAATATTTTTATTTGGTACACACAACATATATGTTATGTTTTCCTATGCCCAAAAAATTCCCAGCACATTCATTGCATTGCATTGCGGTAGATTACGTTATCACTTTAATGATGATTCTACAGTTTGGCTAATGACAACATTTCTTTGTAAAGAGCCACCTCATAAAACAGGGCCTATATAATGTCCCTGCCACACCGAGAGCATGTACTTACCACCAGGTGGTCTCTTTAATCCATGAATAATAAGCCAGCCAAATGAAACGACCGTCGGTCAACGACAATGCAAGAAAAGTTTTTCACTTTCAAGGAAATCACGAAGATTTTGTCATATTCCGCTGAAAATTATTCAAGTAAGTTTAAATTCCTGGCTATTGTAATCAAATTACAAAAAATGTTTTTGCATCTGTTGTTGTGTTGGTTTATGCAAATTGGCAATTTCTAACATAACATTACATAACTACCGGTCCTATCGTTCTCATTAAAATGTTCAGGTGTCAATCAGAGGTAAAATATTGTACAAGAGAAAGGAATTTGACGTACAATAGCTTGCTACTTTTCGCTTCTGTTGAATTGACAATGTTGATTTTGTTACAGCTTTGGAATTTATTAATGAAGGAGTGAGCAATAGTTTTTTGTTTTTCTCAAATGTGCGGCCTTAGGATGAAATTGAGCATTAAAAGACGATTAGGATCAAACCACTGCTTTAAGCAATTAGACGGGTTTTGAAAATGCAAAAATGAGTTGAGTGAGTTCAAATTCAAAGCCAACAGGTTAAGTTAACATTCAAATTCTTCCAGTTGCATCAATTACTACCCAAGGAAAAACTGAAAGCTGTAATTACTCACAAATCACAATTTGAAGCCAGTGATGGAAACTCACACTTCATCAGTTTTTTTTGCATTTATTCTCTTTCAGAATCCGCAACTTGATTACTCCCGTTTGCAATGATATTTGTAATTGAAACGTGTTTCTCCTTTCCCCAAAAACCTTAGCATATTACATGTATATCTATAGCATAGCATATATACATATTTATTGCTATTTCTGATTCAAAACAAGGCGAGTATAAAATAAAATATTTATAAGTATCAAATAAAGAAGCTGAATCAGTTGAAGTAACAAAAATAAAGTTTTGCAGGGGTTGAAGTCTGAAGGGTGAGTGAGTGGTTGTGGATGCAGGTGGAATTTACAATTGAGTTGTGATTTAAATTTACTCAAAAGTCAAAGTCTGAGCTCAGTCCATGAATCAAGAATAGCAAAGCAAGGAGAAAATCCGATCGAGTTCCAATGATGTTGCTTTTTTACTTTTTCGGATTTCACATTCACTTTTTCAATGTTTTCATGAAATTATTTATGTATGTCGGTAGATGTCGTATTTTATAAAAACCAATCCAGCAGTTCGTAAAGTTGAATAAAGTAAAATTGTAGTGGTTGAGGGAAAGTTTGAAAGCTGATTGAGTTTGACTATGCTTGCGTTCCCTGAACGGATGATTGCCTTTGATCGTGTGAAATCCAAGAGACTCAACTTTGACGCATTCCACAATACACAAACTATACAAGTAAATGTATGCCTTTTGAAGTCAAATCTTTCAAGACAGGCCAGAATTGAAACATTTTTATCCCTTTGTAATCGACAGAGTTGTGGTGTATAAAGATGTCAATTTTACTTTAAATTGGAAGGAAACAAAACTATTTGGCAAAAAATCTTGTTTTAGTCTGTATCAAAAGTAAATACAAAGAGCTAAATTATTATTTTGAAATGAGAAACATTTATCTGCAGACCTGCAGCAGGCTGCCACATGCTGATTTGTCACTGGGACATTTACTTAAACGATGCCACACACAAAGAGCTAAACACATTACACGAGTTGTGGATTAAACGCAATAACATAAAATCAAAATCACGCCGCATTCTTAAGAAAGCGGAGCTGCTTAGCATATATTGATCTTTAATTGTATAACTAATCAAAAGTTTAGTTAGTTGAACTCTAATTACATTCAATAAGAGTTCTACTACAGGAAAAGTAGGTTTAGGAGGTGTTTAATTTTAACGCCATTAAAATGCAAATCTTGCACCTAAACTTTTATTGAAGGGATGCGTACATAATTTTGCATGAATCTTCTTCATTTCTTCTACTTTTAATTGCTCTTTTACACTGGTAACTATCTTTACGTTTAATCTTTTGGCTTCAACTTGCATTTGATTTAATTGAGATCAGTAAAAAGAAGATTTGCTTATAAAATAAAACGCAATTGCTTCTTCTATGATAAAATGGAAGCAATTCCGGTTTTCATTTAACGAGAGGATTTATATTTGATGGGGAAATCAAGTTTACGATTCTTAAAATTTATAGCATACACATTCATCTCTAGAAAAGTTAATGAAGGTAAATCTCTGGTATTTCATAGAAAATTTTATTTGGGGTGGTGGAATTTTTATTTGGATGCCATTTCTGCTGTCAAATGATGACCACCCAGTGCATTATTGCCTTCAGTTGCTTTTTTTTTGGAGAATTGCAAAAGATTTTTTTTAAACAACTCGTATTTGTACTTTTGTATGGATGGGAAAGTGACCATCCGTTGACTTTGCTCTAGTTTTTTTTTGTCGGCTCTGCTCTAACTTTAAGCTTCTTTTCTTGTGAAGTGGTTCACTAAAACCTAAAATGGCAAAGTTCCTTAAATAAAAAAAACTCTGATACAGGCTTGGGATTAAATTGTAAAACTCAAAAATATATATATTCATCAAAATTACCTCAAAGCCTTTGATGTAATCTTAATATTTTGGCTCAGTTCGTGATTTGCCTGCAAGGATCCACTTAATTTCATAACACACCTTTATGAGATACTGAGAACCGGAATTGCAGCTTCTCATTTAAAAGAGATTACCTCCAATATCAACATTTAGCAGGTAGTTTGGTAATTTTTTCCAAACCAGAAGCAAGTAATGTCAGTCAGGTTAACACTACGCATTTCATACGGACATGCGAATTCATTGGAATGAAGGAATCAAATCACGCATCAATTTTACTGACCAAGCTATAATCAAATGGGAGACTTCTGTTCTGACTTCTGGGGTTCATTTAATTTGAAATGGTAAGAAAGGGGTAATTTTTGAGAATGGGAGCAGGAACAGGTAGCATTTCATTACGAAGATGAATTGAGGAAGAAAACTTTACATGAAAACATAGCCATAACTTAGTCGTGACTCCATGGGTGGGTTGTTCCTTTCTTAATGAGCCTTAAAACAATTCCAGTAAGTCGTCAGTTAATTTTCATAATCGAATATACAGCTAGGGACGAGTGGGAAAAAGTGGCCTGCATTTTCTTTACCCCAATTTCAAGTAGACGGATGAAGAGTTATATTTTATTATTACAGAGATTATTTATACTTTTCAAAACTTCACCAATCAAGGTAAAAACTGAGTTGATGGCTTGATGGATGAAGCCAAGTTGTCAGCTTGGTTTAATTTTCTGGGAAAATATATTTCTTCATGAACTTTGATGAGAATTGTTCCACTGCGGGGAACCTTTGAATATTTTATGGATACATGCGAGCCTTTAAATTATTATTATAAAAAATTTAAATGCCATTTAATTTAAAGTTTGGCAACCTTTTGCAAAATCAAATTGAAAATTGAATTACAAACAAACACAAAAGAGCTCCTTTTCTGGTCTCTTTACATATTTTGATTTGACCATCTGCTTCAGTCTGGATATTGACTTAAATGCAACAATGCATTGGAGACAACAATGAAAAGAAATATTTTTTTGGCCCTTTGCCCCACCTTAATTCATTTTGCTACTTGATTAACAGCAGCTTAAGTAACGACTTTAAATTGGAGTGTTTTAAAAAGAAGCAGTTTTGTTTTATTACCGATCGTTTGGTTGCAGTGATGAAAGGTTAAGCTTCTAATTCCCAACGTACAAATAGCCGATTATATCTCCATCCTATGAATTACATGTGTGTTGTTACGTAATTTCTAATCACAAGCTCACCCTTACTTATGTAAGTAAAAACCTTTGTCTCGAGTAAATTTTCTTGTCATAAAACAACTCGCAATTTACTGATGCGATTTGTGGGGAGATAGAACCGAACTAATAAATATTCAAAATAAAGTTGTAAAATGAAATTGCAATTTGTTTCATTATTCTTAAGAGGAGGATTTTGTGCCTTTAAACTGGTTTGTCCTGTGTTGGAACTAATTTCTCAAAAAACAAATACACATCAATCCAGATTTATTTTTCCTGAATAATAACTCATCTTTGTGTAAATTGAGTTGCATTGCACTTTCAATTGTTTTAAGATGAATGACTGGATTTGCATAAATTGGATTTTGTAATTTTATGTGCAAATATTTATTATTATTATATAAGGAGCAAAAATTGATGAAAGTAAACTCGTGGTTTCGGCAATAAATTATGCTAATTAAATTCTTTAGTGGTCGGCAATAAACAAAAAGATTAAAATTGTTTATTGAGCTGATATATAATTCATCATGAAGCTTGTTCCGTAACTTTTCTACTGAAAATAGTCTCATTTTGCTTCATACTTTCCTTGTCTCCAAATAGTTTTCTTTGCACGGATGCGTAGCTCTAATTCTAACAATAATCAAACTGACTAAAGATTAGAATCCACAACATAAATATTTTTAAATCATACTAAATGTATATGTTAATTCAACACTAAAAAATGAGCTAGCTCACTTTTTACTTTGTGAGACAGGCCAAACTCAGATAATCATTGGGAAGAGGAATAAACAAATAAATCTCATGTTAAATCAACAATGGAAGTCATCCAAGTGGTGGCTCTGATCACTTTTGACATTTTTCAAAGTCAGTCAGTTTCAATTTCTCATCTCATTCTTTAGCACAAAGGAACACTTGGAGTTCGTACCTTAAACTTTGTTGTTGTTATCATAATTTATATAATGGCCTGCCTAGGAATGTCATGTATTCATGATCAACGTAAACATTCAATCACTTTTGGACAGAAAATTTGATTACAGTTGTTCAAATATTTAGTATTTGTTTGTTATTTTTGAGTCACCCTGAGTATGCTTGCAAGTAAAGCCCAGCAGTATGTACATAAATTACAATTTAAAATTAAATCCCACTCCACGATTTCTGGGTGGTAGGTGGTGACGCATAAGATGACAGGAGTTGAATAAAAATCGGTAAAATTAAAGTTTATTGAGTAGATTTAAATAAAATAAAAGCCTTCGGTAGCTCAACACCCTATAAAAACTAGGGAGTGGAATGTCAATTAACCTCAAATTCACCTACAGGCTTTCTTCAACTTTAGATTACAAACTAAATATTACTTATCCAGTTCAAATGAAATAAAATCAAATTTCTTTCGAATCAGTCTCGTAACCTGTTCCAGATTTTTTTTTTACTTCTCCTTTATTTTTTTTCTAAATAGCCAAAGACGACTCAGGTCAACCACAAGGGGGCCGAAGTCTAGGACCACAATTCAATTGAAAACGCTCAATCACAATAATATAGAGTCTAGTCTCCTTTGTCTGCATGTCGGCAATTTGGACTCGTCAGTTACTGCACGTGTCCCTCCATTTTTTTGCAATTAAACAAAACTGGGACGAAACTAGGAATTCGTTCACTGGAATTTTTGACGAAATATTTTGTTAAATCAGTGGAAATAAATTTGCGAGACAAAATCTTTATAGTGGAAATGATTATCTTGCATGCCACGCAGTGCATTAAATAGTTGCACGCTTTCTAATCATGTTTAAGACTGGATGCCGGGCCCATTAACAAATACTTTAACAATATTTATCAAGTTATATTCAAGAATGGGGGAAATGTGTCAGCAGTGAATTAGCTTGGGAAAATTGTCACAGAACTCTTGATTTTTTACACACTGTTTTTAAAATTAGGAATATAAAAAACAATACAATGAATGATTTACACCCCCATAAATTATCAAATGTCAGCATCGTCTTCGACCACTTTAAATCTATGCATGCAGTCATGATTATTAATAGGAGCTCTGGCCATTTAGCACCTGACGGCTGAATCTCTTCCATAATTAACTTTTGTTAATAAATATTTACTTGTGTTTGGATTTACAAGTTACATAAATTATCCAACAATACGTGTATTAATTTTGGTCAGCTTATAACTTGTATTCAGAAACGAGATATAAAAATATTTGAAGTGCATATTTTAGGTACTAGGTAAATATGTTGCAAACCGAATTTTGGGCCTAGGGCAAAACTTTATTCCTTGTTTTGGGTTAACTCGCCAAAGTTTTCTCTTTTAGATATAAAATCAGAATCAGGGACCACTTTCACTAAACTAATTAAAAGCTTAGGAAATGCAATTGCAACGTTTCTTTTGATCTTCTTATTTCACATTTTAAGGAGGAAGTTCCATTGAAGTTTTAGTTGGACTGTTATTATTCTACACTTTAATTTACTATCCAGTTGTTTCAATTAACACAAAGTTGCTCAAGGGAGTCTAAATTATTCTCGGGAGTACTCACAACACAAAAGGAAAGCCGATGAATATTCAACATTTTTCAAACACTAGAACTACATAAAATATCGCTAAAGTTTTCAAGCTCATTCTTGAAAGAGTTATTGGGCAGAAAAATATACCTCATAAATGCCCATGATACGTATGTAACCAAATGGTAGTATTAAACGAAAGGACGAGTAGCTTACATATTATTTTAACATTTCCCGATATCCCAAAATAGGCCTTATGGTTTATTTTGTGGCTACACACGAGCCAAAGTTAGTTAATTTGTTGCAGAGCAATTAATCACAACGATAAGAAAATTTTTCCATGATTTACGTCCCCATTTTACTGACATTTGCACCCGTTACTTGCCTTTCTATAAACTTTCCAAGTTTTACTTGCCTTGTTTGTTGTTGGTGGAATTATGAACTTGTAAAGTGACAAAATAAATGCGACATTACCATCAATTTTCTAGATCCCACAACAGCTTGACCTAACTAAGCTCCACTAGATTATCACTCTCATTATCAAACAAACGAGACTGGAGAAAACAATGGAGCTTTGGCTAATGACAATGGTGAAAGCATTTCTTTCAAAATTCTTTCTTTTGTAAGACCATGCAAATTGCGCTACATTTATCTCTCTTTCTCTAAAAAGGCTTAATAAATGAACTACCCACACCACCGAATTTATAAAGAGTCTTTTATATTCAACAAGATCCCTGTGAGAAGTCGTCAGTTGTCTCTAATTAAAGGAATAAACCTTTTTCTCCCTCCCTGCTAATGATAAAACTTATATATACCTTGTCTCGGCCATTTAAATAGATTGAGGAGAAAAAGAAGTGTTAAAGAGTTGAGACTGAAAAATATTCCACATTTAAATTAAATTGCTCCCAGTGCCAATTTCAGCTAATGTCTTCTTATCCCTAAAAAGTCTAAGCTTTCAATTAGTTACGTTTCCACCCCGAGTTTTAAATTAAGCAGGAATGAAAACTTAATTTCAGAGGTGCAAAAAGAACCACAGACAAATTGCATGAATGATGCATTTCCCCAGAGAAGCCGCATTAACTTTTACACTCATTTTTAATTAAATTGTATTATGTGGTGCAGCTGGCCTTGAATTTTAAGACAAGTTGTAAATATGTCAACAAGTCTCAATTTTTTTTGTCTGGGGGTAATTTGATGTAACATTATAACAAGGAAAATATGTCTCAAGTCAACAACATTTCATGGAAATCAGAGTTCTCTTTTTGAGAGTCTTGTCGTTCCACCATAATTTTCCGGGGGAATGGGCATTTCTTTAGTTGTTCATCCGAAAGAGTTTATGAGCCCTGGTCTTGTTTATTTATTTTATTCTCTTTCTCTGTGGCCTATGAAATGAAATCAAAATGGAAATAACAAATATAAGAATTGACTTTATAAACATGCAGAGACTACGCAAAAAACTTTTGCTTTGTTTAACTTTCCAAATGGCAAATTGAAATTCTGGTACAATTTAGTACCAGAAGGCATCATGAAAATTTAAAATGTCGTTAGAGTTAAATTGTCATCTTGGGCTTGTTATTTTGACTGCTGGAGAATAAAAAATGTCGGTATTTTCCTTCTTGATTGGACATACCTGTTGATTTTATCTATTCTCCATTATGTGCAGCCTCAGAGTCAATGGCTTGATTGGACTTGATTCTCAATTCATTGTAAATCATTAACGTTTGTGTAGCCCACACAATGCAATCAACAATGATAATAGAACTAATGCATCATCATGAGAATAATCGTGTTTAGTATGATTGTTCATTCTTTGAATTATTTTTGGGTACTCACGAACATTTAAAAAATGGATGAGGGATTCTGACTCATAGTTTCGTTTTTTCGAAAAGATTTTATTGGAGATGATTGATGCAGCCATCGATTAAAGTAAGTAAATGGGAATCTTTACAAACGCGAGCTAATGGTGCGTGAATAAATAAAAGCAATGTTTATGTATGGTCATCACATCATCATCATCAGGACAAAATAATTACAGCTTTCAAGTGCGCTTAACTCCTCGTCTTACCATTTTTAGAGAATTTTTTCAATTTGGTAATAATTTGTTATATAAAAAGTTTGAGCCCGTCTTTTTGTAGACTGAATCCATTTAATGACTTGAGACAACTGCTGTTGTCGCATAAATAAATTTTTGGCAAGTAGTCAATAACTATTAAAGGTTGTCAAACTCATTGATTACAGTTTGGAAGCGTAAATCTCAACGACATTAAATATTCCCTGGGGTAATTCGATTTTAAAAGTTTAGACTAAATGCCAAATTCTTAGCACTCAACTTATTTGTTTATTTACACTGTCGCAAATTATTTAAGATTATGACTCGATTAAGATGAGATCATCTTCTGCCATAACCATATTTTGTTGTCCAAGGGCATGCAACAATTTATTTCCTGGATTTGCCTTAAAACAGCATCGTTCGTTTCGCACTTTGCGCATTTATGTTTTTGCAATGGTTGGAAATTTTTCGTTCTTTGTTCTCCTCTATCTCATATCCCCTGGATTTGGGGCATGGGTGGAAGTAAATATAATTTTTCTTGATAAATAAATAAGTGTTTAATTACATTTCTTTTACTTGCTAGCCCTCAAGTTATGTGACCTGTCCTTCCGAGGGGAAACGAAACATTAGTTTCCGGAACTATTGCGAAATGTACACAGTTTGTGAACAAGGGACCTCTCGGCTTGAAACCTGTCCCGATGGTCTTCATTTCAATTCTGCTAAAGGAGCCTGCGACTTTCCTGCAAATATTTTGGAAAAATGTGAACCTCTGGATAATTTTAGCCCAACCACTTCTGCCCCTCCTACAGTTGGAAACAAGTTGGTTTTGAGACAAAACTTTGATTGTGACCCAGTTGATGTAATTGTGAAGCGGAGGGGAAAAAGAAAATGTAAAGTTCAAGTCATTTGTTCAAATGGAATCTCATTTCTTCTTAAACGGTGCATGCAAACAATCAGCCTTAGAATTTAAACGAATGTACAAAATTTTACCTGTTTACTCCTTAGCCTACTTAAATGTAATTAAGTGTTGCATTCAAAAATAAAATGAAACTTTTGTTTAAGTATTTGTCCCAACGCACAATCTCTCATTTCTGGGAATGACTAAAAACAAATTCACCAAACATCTTTCATTATTGGTGAAAGCCATTTTTGGAAAGTGTCCTTATCCATAATGCACAAATATCTCCATAAAGTACAAATGTCCCATTTAATAAACTGATGTCACCTTCGCGAGTTTTGCAACTTGACCCATTTCCCTGACCTCAGCTGACGCCTTGCCAAGATGCTGTGTAAATAAATTCAATAGGTGAAGAAAGCCGTAAGAATTTGACGTGACTCTGAGATTTTCTTGGCTTATGTTAATGGAATTTACAAAGTGGATGGATCATTACTAATTCATAGAGAATTCTTTCTTTCTTCGGCTCGCTATAAACTTTTATCGCCTTTGTTAAGCAACTTGACTCTTGTCTTTTTTAGAGAGATGAGCAGCTCCAAGTTAAAAGCCCTAAAACCCAAGTTTACCTTTGGTGAAATATTTATTCATGGCAGGGAAAGAATAACAAGGGAAACAAAACACATTCCACGCCACAAATGCAAATCGGTTGACTCGCAAGGGAAAGTGTTTAGGCTTTTTAAAATAAAATTTTCCCTCAAAGGGGTTGCAAATAAAAATAAAAATTTATGCAGATTATCTCCAACCCAAACATTTCATTTGTCATTTTAAATGTATATTTATCAAATGGAAACTGTCCAATCGCAAT
Source organism: Proisotoma minuta (assembly GCA_034698145.1). Classification (NCBI taxonomy): domain Eukaryota; kingdom Metazoa; phylum Arthropoda; class Collembola; order Entomobryomorpha; family Isotomidae; genus Proisotoma; species Proisotoma minuta. The sequence goes on from JAQIXN010000184.1 coordinate 18,959, forward strand.
AACTTATCTCAAGAAGAAAGTGAAAGTCTGTTACTTTGCTTTCTCACACTGTACTATATTTATTTATTTTCACATTTTCTATACAATATATTTATGTACTACAAAGCAAAGTTATTTTTATTTTGGTAATCCTATTATTTCTAAGAGCAGATTAGCACTTTCTTTTTCTACACTTTCTTCGACGGCACTTTGTCACAAACGTCTGGGAAATATTTGTTCATCAGCGCTTCCATTCTTTTGAGCTTTGCAGACAATTTGCAAGGGACTTTAGAAACTGCCACCGGCACATTTTCATGCTCATGAATATTGAAGCAGTGACGAGATTTTCTGAACCGTTGGGTCAATCGCTTCTTTGTCCAAAAATGATTATTTGAATTCAACAAATTGCTAAAACAGGAACGGCAAAATGAAATAAATTTTGGACGACATAATTTGGGAACAATTTCTGATGTTGGTTTCGGAAGTAGCAATATTTCCGAAGAAGTACTCAAATTCAGTCCACGAACTCCCCCGCATTCTGATTGCGGTAAGGACATTGGTCTAATTGTCCTGTAATAGTCCTCTGTCCTCAGGGTTTTTGAACATGAAAAACATTCGTCGAATCCCTGGTAGTTGCAGTTAATTTTGCAATATTCAAGCGGTGTGGCTGGTCCCCGGCCAAATCCTGTTTGCATCGGTATCTTTTTGCAGCTTGGTTTGCCACTATTTGAACAAATTCCTCCACTGAAATACATTTTAATAAATATAGCAATTATTGGATTTCTAATTATTGGATTTTTTGATTATAAGTTAATGTCTCATTTTACCCTCCATCTTGGTTAGCAAATCTTTTGGACGTTGTAGACTTTCCAAACGCAACTTTCTTTTGTCTTGCAAGTTCAGCACATTCCTTTTCACTCAACTCTCTGTTCCCATCTAATCCAATCAATTTCAGAATTTCCGTTTTGGTTCGTGATAACACTGGAGGTAATGCTGCGGATGAATTGAGCGTCGTACTTCCCCTGAATGCCATTGTTGACAATTTGACAGTGGATACATTACTGCTAATTGTCGTATTGAGAAAACTTGGTTTCGATTCAGTTAGAGCAACTGAACTTTGTAAGGATGGGGCAGTGGACAATCCCAACTTTTTAACTAGCTTTTTATCGGGTTTAGTATTCTTAATTTGGGAATGAATTCTTTCCAAACTTTTAAACCTTTCCGCAGATAAACCCCCAATCCCATAGCCCTTTATACTTATGGGTTTTCCTAACCGGTAATCATCGTTATAAGGGTCGTAACTTGTGGGCGTTGGGCTATCAAGGTCACATTTAATGGAATATTCTATCCCAAATCGACTATGAATAGGATTTTCTGGATACAACTCCCTTGGCTTTCCAGATAAGAAACAGATTTTTGCTTGGTTTTCCAATTCCACTATAACAAATTCTTCATTGATTGATTGAGTTTTCAAATCTAAGAATGAATATTATTTTTAAGATGCTCACACGGAATCTCCAGCTTCCATGGCCAGTTGTAAATTTCCTCCAGAGTCCTTCTTCCTGATTCCTGCTCGTTCTTTGAAGTCTTTGTGAAACTTGTTGACATCACACTTTCTGTAGTCGACAGTGACATTTTGAGATCAAAGTCAAGCTCAAAGGTGTTTGCTTGTGCTTGCTATTTAACTTTTAACAGGAACATAAACAAAGTGGATTCTTTAGTTTTCCTTGTTTATGAGCTGAAGGTGAAAGTTTTTTCTGCTTTGACCAAAGATTGCTGCATTTTTGTATCCGCCCTCAAAAACTATTATCCCCAAGGAAAGGAAGGGGATTATTTTATTTTATCGCTCCCAAACTTTTTTGTATTCTAAAAAGAAATCAAAGATAAGCTAACGTTTGCTTTGTGATGAAAAGGTCAAGAAATGGACCAACTGGCTAATGGCTCATTTTGTAGTTCATCGTAAACTTTTTATTAGGATATTTCAGCTAAACTTTGTAATGGCTTTGATTTTATTTTGCTTTGGGAAAGTAAACTCGGTTCGACTCAATTTATTTTTAGAGAAACTTTTTTTTGGTCATTCATGTCAATTAAATGGAATAGAATGTTTGTCATGTCCTTTTGGGTTTTTTCTAGAACTGAATGAACAATGATTTGCGTGTAATAATTCATCAAATAAGGGAAAACTAAATAATCTCCTTCCGATAGTTGGCTTTCACCGCTGCTCTTCACAAATAATAATGCAACTTTCTTGTTCATTGATAAGAAAAATTAATGATGATTTGCCCTGGTCATGCAACGCAAATAGTAGACAAAGGGGTGAAATGTCTGGTAATTAAAAATTAAGTTGCATAATGCAGTCAATGTGCATAGAAAACACTTCAACCCCAGCAGGACTTTTAGTTGAGGGTTGGATTTGGATTATAAATCATAAATGACGCTTGCTGCCGTGAATACACACTGATTAAAATCTTGACTGCAGTCTACTGGGAATTAATTAGTGATAAGTTTGTCTCTTTATTTATGATGTGTGAACTAATCACAGCCAATTGTGTTGTGTTTGCATTAGTCAACTGGAATTTAAATTTAGTAAACTGACAAGGAAAATGCAACAATGCACTTGGAAAAGCAATAACTTTAAAACGATTCAGTTGCATTTGTTTTATTGCATTTTACTTTCGCCCAACTTTTTGATCCCCTTCAACCCTAACTCTATAAAAAAGCAATAGAAATTGGAATTCAGACATCAAGTACTTTTATCAAAGATTTGAAAAGTTTATTGTATTTTGTACATTCAAATGCATGCCAAACAAATTGTGGTTTGGATGAGTGCACTTTGTCCCTTTTACTTAAATCCTTCTTCAAAATTCAATTCTATTCAAACTTGCTCTTTGTAGATTTAGTTTTGGGTTAGATTTCAATATTGAGCCAGAATTTTTTCAATTTTGCAGAATAAGTTTTGAGTTTTATATAGAGCGAATTTATTACATTTCAATAGTTTTTGGACAATGATCAATAGAAAATTAATTGACAGAAAAGGTAAATGCAATTTTTCATGTCTCATTTAAACCTCAAATAATGTGTAATAAAATGTATATTTGTTTTTAGTGAACTACATAAGTACGTCATTAGTGCTTCTACATGATTAAAATCCACATGTTATTAGTTACACCTTTTCTGTGTCGAGGATTTTATTTAAAGTCCTAAAAAAGAGTCGGTTGGACATAGATAAGTCCCTAAAAAGCATTTCACACACACCGTATAAAAAACGTCTCAACTATCATCCCCAACAATGTAAATACAATGTCGGTTGACTGGATTTCATCTTAAAACCTCTTTTTCCCTTAAAACTTAATCCCTTGAATATGATTTCCAATTCCTAAAAAAACGAATATTAAGACTAATGAGCTGAAACTGAAACCTTGAAACCAAAGCCGTGGTTAAATTTGAACCAATTCTTTAGGATCTGTCAAAAATCTGGTTCCATAACCTTTCAGACCAAGTGAGAGCAAACCAGTTTCTTTTTTCATCTCTTTGTGTTTTGTCGAAATAAGAGCAGACTCCGAGTTTTGGGTGATGGTGAATTTTGTTCCATCTGTCGAACTGGCACAGAACCCAAATGCTTGCAGAATGGAAGATTCGTTTTCGTCTTAATTTAAAGCAGCGTCTCTTTAAATTAAAGGATTTATATGTAAAATATTATTCGTCAGACACCACGTACTTATATGCAAAGTTGGGGAACATAAAATCAGGGCAAATTTTACTGCTTCTTTTCCCCCAATTTCATTATTATGATGATATGAGTACAAGTTGAGTTTGGATGCTGATTTACAGAAGGGAAAATATGCATTTATATTGCAAAATTTGAATTTGTATGCATAGTCTCTGTTCCCAAATCAAAAATGGATGAGGGGAAAAGTCAATGACATTTTGTGACACCAACAACAACTTGATTTTTGTTTGTTTGTTATTTGTTTTGTAGAAAAAAAGTTGCAACTTGCCTCAAAAATGATTTGAGACAGATTCAGCAGTTTGCAAAGCCTTTGAAACGAAACTTTTCCTGTTTGAGCTGTTCTAAAGTTGAGTGATTAGTAGACAGACAGTTTCAGTTGCCAATTTGAAATTATATAGTCAGCAACTATTTTGATCCTTCTTTGATCATTTCCAACGAGTTCAACTGACTCGAACTGAAGCTGTAACATGTCATTGTGAGTTTTATATTTTCCTATCCTGGAAAGGTGAAAATGAGCAAAGCAAAAGATGATCAAAGCGTTCGAATATTTTAAAATAAACATGAGCACTTTGATTTGTATTCATCCACCGCAACTTCACGATTTCTTTTTGTTTAAAACATTTTCTGACTAGTCAGCGTCGAACTCAATCCTTCAGTTGGCCATGTAAAGCTAAATGAAGTGGATTGATTGCTGATGACGAGAGTTTAATGGGTTTTATAGAACTTATGGAAAAGAAATGCTGACGAGTTACAATAACAAAATATAAATTACACATTACACATGGAATTAGAATAAGAAAGGAATGATGCTCATCATTTTTACTGATGTAAGTTTTTTGAGATGACTCAGCACTTTTTTTTATAAAAATGTAATATGTGATGATGGGCAAGGGATTAAAATGTTTTCTGTCAGCTAAAATTTTGCGGATTAGGGAAACAACTAGTTTTCCAATATTTGCTTTGGGCTTACGAGTCAGTATCCAGTTTCATATTCTCAAACTTGACAATAGTTCGGGTAGCCCCATTATGAATGAATTTAAGGGTCCCTTTAGCTTGGCTCCCACCAACCGTTGGGCCCTGATAAATATGGATGTTTTGACAGGTAAATAAACACCTTTGGATTAGGATCGGACCAAGTCCCTCAGTACTTAAATTGGAATTTATATGAGCGTTACCTCCCGCTGATTGGAGAACAATGGGACGTTTTCATACACGAGGACTCATCTTTTGAGATGAATAGATCACAGCTACAAAACTAATAAAACTTCAATATTTATTCCAGCTTCTGCTTCTATCAATAAAAGCCAACGGCACTCCCACAACACATACATGAATAGATATGAATTTCTCACATTAATTTGTTTTATAAGTGACGGTCATCAAATACTAGCTGTGAAATATATGTATGTCCAAAAGAAAAGCCAAACCCTTCAAATCCGTTGAATTGTATATTGGTCACTTTTTTTACATGAATCATCGATTGGATTTACTTTACATGGGATAAGTTGTCATTGTGCATTCAAAGTAAAATTGAGTTTGAGACGACGGACGTGAAAAGGATGTGGAATATCACTGGACTCTAATTTGGGGCTCTAGAGCACAATAATATTTTATAGCTTCATCTAATTATCATGCATTGCTGGTTGGAATCAAATTTTGTGTCGTTTTAGGAAATATTGAATTTATATTCCATTTCAAAGGGAAGCTAATGAGCTGGCTTTGAAGTAAAAGTCCATCAAAAGTGGGAATTGTACGCAACAAACACAATAAACTCTGATCCCTTGTCCATTGCAGTAATTTTGAAAAAAAACAATTCCCAGCAGAAATGATAATATTGATTTGAGATACTTTGGGAAGAGGAAAGGGAATGTTTTGATGATCATTGGCGATTATCAATGTACTTTTTTATTAGATTTCTGAAATGGGAAATCCTTCTTTTTGGGGCTAATTTTGGTTGAAGGGACAAAAGGAGAAGTGTAATTGTCATAAAGAGGGGAAACAAAATGAGAGATTATGGGAAAAGGAATTGAAATTTATTTGTCTCAAGGGCTAGAAAACCAAACTAACCAAAGCTTTAGTTTGAAGATTAATAATATAAACTAAATAAAAATTCAATTTTATTCCAAACTTTTAAAGAGAACATTATCTGTAGGGCATGTCAGACGCTGCAAGATTATTCACAGCGTAGTAATAAGCTTCATATGCATGTTCCAAATAAGCCATACTCATTCCAGTCCAAAGTCCATTTGTCAGCTTCCATCCTTTTTGCTGGTAGGAATAATGTCGAAGGACGATAGCCGTGAAAAGAGTCGCAGAGAACAGCGATTTTCTAAAAGGGCTCACCCTGTCCCCCAAAATGTGGCATGTGCCGCTTCGAATCCCGCAGTATGTCACTCCACCCATAAGAAATCTATCTGGAAAACAAAAACCAGAGTTATAAAATACAAACAAGTGCAAGTAATCAGTATCTTCAACTCACATGCAAATCTAAAAAGAACGTAACCAATTGAGCCAGCACAAGTTGCAATCCTCTGAAGTGGTATTCGATTCTCAATGAAACCACTCGCCGGTGGCCAAACGAATTTATAATCATATGTGATATCTCTAGAAAATAAACTGTAGAGCAAAACGGTAGAACCTCCAAGACAAAAGGAAAATGCGTCCAACTCCCACAATACGTCAAAATAAAGCTTGGAGTCTCCAAAAAAAGTTCTTCGAAGGAAATAAGTAGAGTGGATCTCGGGGGGAAGGAAAAGTATCTTTGAAAAGTCGAAGGGACGATAAGAAAATAATTGTTTTGGATGAAGGCCGACAACTGATGCAATTTCCTTTTCACCCACGTCTTCTGCCGCTTTTTGAAATATCTTGAGCATCTTTCTTATTTTGAGGCATCCGCGACCTTTGTAGGGCTAGCATAAGGTTGAGTTGTGGGAGTGACGACATTATGAACTCCAGACCATTTAGAAGTTGCGGAAAGTTGAGGGAGATTGCAAAAGCCAAGAGGAAAATATGTTTTCAGAGCTGCAGTGAAACTGAAGCGATAGTCCATGGTGACTAAAGATACTTTTAATTTTGATACCACTTTTGTGAAGCATTTTTATAACCCAACCTAACAAGTCAATTAAATTAATTTAAAATTTAAAGCTGTAGCACGTGTCTTTCCATTTTCATTATCTTTCTTGAGAATAGAACAATGGAGCTTTCTTTCATAACCAATTTTTTCTCGATTGTTGAATCTCACGTTGTGCAATGTGGAAATGGATAGAGAAAAAAATAGGGATATTAAAGGGCCGGAGCCTTTTACTTCACTTTATCTACTTCTGAATAGCTCTGAAATGGTAGCAGCAAGTAGCAAATCTCAGCAGGTTTTATCTCCAAGTGATCTGGATTTGAAAATTTAGTTTGAATAAACTGTAGAATGAAATTGGGATCACGATCTTTATTTTTTCATGAAATGCACGCTTTCTTCTGGACACCTGAGCTGATTGATAAATTGCTGTTGCTTTGCATAAAAGTGTTCCAGATTTTCTACTGCATCATAGATATATTGTTGGTTTAAAATATGAGGATGAGATAGCATCGGTCAAGCTATGCAATTCTATTTAGATCCCTTTGGAAGATAAACCGCTCCCATTCTTATCCTTTGTCCGTTTACACGTGCTTCAATAAATTCTTTAAATGTTAAACTCTTCTAGTAATTAAATTTTATTGCTTTTTTCTATGTGCATGGCGAAAGACATAATTTTGTTCATATTTCAAAACTTTTAAAATTGTTTTCATAAATTAAATTTTTATTGTTCCCCTATGAAATGTGGATAATTAGCTTGAGACAGTTTGCATATTTTCAATTTGTTCGAATGCAACTCTCAAAGGTCGGCTTATGATGATTTGCATGGGAAATCCCAATTTCAATTTTAATGTAAGCAATAATGAAATAAATTGTCTGGATAAATATTTGTAACAAATTTTATTTCACACTGATTAACAAACGATAAAAAATTAGAATGCGAATTACTCCTACTGGAAAAGGGAAAATATTTTGATGCAATAAGTTATCATCCATCCAGTAACAATAATAATATTTATAGATAGGATTCGGTCAAAGTTAACCTATTGATCCGACCCAACGTGTGGAATACATTTAAATAATTATTGACATCTGAGTCTGTTCTCATGGCCTAAATAATTTATTTGGGCACACATTTAATGCGTTTATAAAGTGGAAGGTGAATAATCGTCCTCATGTGACACTTACGCGTCCTACCCCAACTGCTCCCTTGTTAATTCACTCGCACCGATTAATTTTAATGAAAACAAATGCACCCCGAATGCATTTCCAGATGTCCATTTATTTACAACATTCGTCATGCAACGGGAGAGAACCCTGCCAATGTCATTCGATGTCTAATGAGATGAGATAATTATTTTTTGTTATTTGTTATTTTGTCCATTTCCCATAAGTACAAGACTTTGTGTGATAATTGTCTCATTTATGGCAGTTTATAAGTTTTCTTCCGGAATTAGCAGAAGCAGAATTATTTTAACGACAACCTGCTTTTACGACCTTTCACCCCATCCAATTCCTGTTTCCAATTACAGTTCTAATTACGTTAGTGGAAATAAAATTCCACCTTTTTCTGTGTGGTCACTCAATCTGCTTAACGAGTCGTCTAAATATCTTTCTCCGGTGACATTAAAGAAATGGATTTGTATTAGAATTTGATGCGGACTTTCTTGGCCAGACTGATGGAAAGTTGAAGAAGGGTGATTAATGGAAGTTGGGGCCGCGTGTCCTGAATTCTTAAATGTTTCCGAGCTTTTATTTCTTTTTTCCCAAGTTTCCGAAAGGAAGTTGTCGGAAGAGGACAATTCATTACCATCCTGGCGACTTGTGATGAATTAATTCCAGATAACTCCCACCTCCCCAGAATACACAAACGAAAGTGGAAAAAAGAGAAAGTTTTTGGGAGTAATTAGTTGTGAATAAATAATCCAAAAGCTATATGTAATTCAACAACTTTGGGCATAATAATAAATGGGAGTAATAGTTTTTTCATAATTTCGGTCGGAAAGCCGTCATTTTGAATATTAAAAGAGTTGAGGAAGCCAAGGCACGTGGCAATAAAAGCTACTGCATAATTCGAGCAATATGAAAATGTTTGGGCATAATGCAGCACTAAAAGAGTCTAATCTCAACTCAGAGGATAATTGACCCATGAATGATACATGCAGAGGAAATTGGAGGAAACCCTTCCTCGTTCCTTTCCCCCATCAAATTTTACCATTTCAGTCAGTGGCCAGTTGAATTTGAACTCATCAATTAGTAAAATATTTCAAAGGTCTCACCTTTTAACAACTATATACTGTCCATTAGGACTGTGGAGCCAGATAACAAACAATTTAAGTATTCAACAAGGACTAAGAGGAATTGACCACGGGAAAAGAAGTAAAACTCCCAAATTGCAGCTAGTACAAAACAAACTAATCCATAATGCAAACAGAGACCAACAATGGACATGTCAAATCTATTTGCTCTGTTTATACAATCAAACAATCATTATAAACATTGAACCCATCCATTCATTAATAAAATCACTGCCACCAACCAAATGCAAATGGAGAAAGTGAAATGAAAAAATGCAAATGCGGGTGTCCAAAGCCACAAACTGCCACGCGACTGTCAACAAAGTGACGTGACGTGACAAGGACAGCTTACAGCGTTTCATTGAAAGGACGTTTCAAAGAGTTAATCAAAAAGAACTCACCCCATGAACGCTTTAATTGAATTTAGTTTTAGTTAATGGGAAAAGCCTGTTAGAAAACCCGAGCATTTAATTAATCCTTTGTTTTATATCGGAAGGGAAAATATTTTTTGGAGATTGTGAGTGATTGATGCGGTACTCAGTTGGATGGAATTTTAAATAAATTTGGGTCAAAGCTACGCAAGCAAACATAAAATAAATAGAATAAGATTCCCTCTGGGTGAATAATTGTAAAGGTTTTGTGGGGCTCTGGTGAATATTGTGCAATTAGGTAAGTGAGCTGGATGAATTTCCACAAAAGCTAAGCCAGGTGAATATTATTACTTACAACACAAGCGTTTAATGAAATGAGCAAGGAAAGAGAGAGATCATTATCCAGCCTCAAAGGACCATGTTTATTTACCATGTAAAACATCCTTCTTTCAATTTGACTGCTTGGCCCTAATCCATCTTTTCCTCAAAAGGTACAAACTCATTGAACTAAGTGGGACACAATTTGCATTCTTCAAAAACATTCTACGGCGTTGAAAGGAAAATTAGATTATTGCATTGCATTACTTAAGTTCTTTGCCTGCATGAGATGTCAAATGTTTGAGTGCTCTTTTTGGTTATGGATTAGTTTGCTTGGGTGGCTTAATTCAGGTTGAAAATATACTTAAAAATACCAGTTGCATAATTCCATTTTGTTTGAAAATTTTTAATCCCAGGAGAGAAATTATGTAGGCTCAAGGTCCACCTGTAATTTCTTAAGATGGGTCCTTAATGATGGGAATTGTAAGGATTTAAATTGTGACTACATCATTAAAGGAGCGAATGCTTTACCATGTCAAATCACCAATCTCGAGTTTTGAAGAACCGAAACGAATATTATTTTCTATCCAGGCGACTGGAAGATTTTTATATTTTGAACGTGAACTGTTCATTTGAGTTTTTTCTTGTGCTCTAAAGAAAGGTGTAATATGTTATTCATATGCCTCCATCCCCAAATACAATGGGTCATCAGCAATACAAGTTGACATTTACTCGATACATTAGACACCAAGCTGGAGGGACACTCCTCCGGACCAAATAAGGGACAAGAAAAGACGAAAAGGTGAGAATGATCCGTAAACAGAAATATAAGGTTTAAAAGTTTAAAAGCCTCCTTTCTTTGACGGTCTTCTCTTTCTTCCAAATGAATGTAATGGATAAAAGATTTCGTGTATCAAAATATTGAATGGAATTATTGGTCCTAAAATCCGTCTTTAGCTTTAAAAAGCTTTTCATCTGTAAAGGTAAGAAAAGATGAATGCTCTTTTACAGGAGACGTGTGACCGTATGAAACTAAAATTCATGTAAAAGAGTGACATTTGTAAAAAAAAAAATAGGAACTTGATCCATTGAATGAATAGTCGAGCCTACCTTTGCTCTTTATTACGTAATTACATTATATTATTATTAAAGCTGCAAAACATTGTCAGCAAACTCAACACTCGATTTATAAAATGGACACGAACTGAATGAATATAAAATCCAGTCGACAAAAGAGAAATAAAATTCTGTCCAACTTTTGTGCCAAGAAAATAATAGCTCTTATCGAGGTGAACTAAATAACGTGTTCGTTTTATTTAGAAGATAATAGATATTTTACTGCCATTGCAGGGAATTGAAAGAGTTCTTTTTCTATGCGTCTAGCGTGCAAATTGGTTTGGCTTCAAGAAAAAAAAGCAAAATGTCTCATATATGTATGATTTCCTACTGGGCTTTGGAGCTGGTCATGTCGATGTTTTAATTTAATGACATGGTTGTATGATGATTGTCTACACTTATGATATTATTAGATTGAATTGGGAAATGAAATACTCAAAGGGAGCCGAAAGTAAATTGGAGACAAAGTTAGTTCCATTCCCATGATTTTATTAGAAGACTCTTCTACTTTATATGGATGCAATGTCTGTCCTTTTGTTGTTCAAATTGGGACATTACAAGATTGTGTATCATAATTCCAAGCCTTTATTACACCCGTTTTTTATTGCTCCAATAGTTTAGTTTGATGGAGACGTATAAAATTACACTTTGACTTCAACTTGGTCAGCTACAGCAAGAAAATTATGTCACAATTTTATTTTACCAATTTCAAGTAAATTATTCAAGTCTTAACTCAGGTGGTTAAATTGGACTGTACGTGAGTCTCATTATTCATTTGAGTTGATTGACGTAATCTCATCTTCCCCTCGTAACTCAGCAGTCCTAATTACTACAAAGTTGGAAATGTAGCAGAGAAATGAAATTAAGTGACAAATTTATTATCGTCGGAATGAATTAATGTAATTGTAGTCGGCCCTGGCCTTTATTCCAAGGCTCTCTCACAAATTACTCTACTACTTACATACTGACATTCGAAAATGATATTTTCGGCTGCAAAGTCCTTTAATCAATTTAAATTAGTCGCGTTATGTAATGATAGGTTCGAGATCATTTTTTTGTATACGTGAGCAAGAACACGATGCATTATTATTTAAAGCCAACATCATAATTCACTAATTACCCGTAAAAATCGGAGCAATGTAGAGCAAAGCAGGTGAAAATATTTTTAACGATATATAAATAAACAAAACAGCTCACGTTCAATTTGATATTGAATGCCTCATTAAATAAAATTATCAGTACATTTTTTATTTTAGGAAAAGCTGGCTTATTACAAATATAAATAAATTAAAACATTGAAAAATAACATAACATAAAGGGAACACAATATTATTTTGGCGAGGAGTCCCAAGTAGCCCCAAAAATATCTCTGAGTATTCATTACTCAACGTCAGTCTTATCAAAAAAGCATAAGACACGCAATTAAGTTACTTGAGAACAAACCAAAACTTTCTTCTCAAAGTTTCATGACCATCCAGGGAATCAATGTATTTTCGAAACCCACAAAGAAATATTCCCGACATCATCACCATTGCTCCAATTATGCTAAAATAATTAAAAAATTGTATTATTACACTCAAATATTTCATGTATGTCTTTCTATATACCTAATAACATCCGGAGCTTTTTGAATGAAAATTAATTGCCACAAAAAGGCAAAAATCACATCGGAAGTTTTGACAAGTGCTACAGGACCCGCGTTATCACATTTTAGTGCGAAAATTAAAAATAGCTGACTGCCACAAGAAAGTAGACCTATTGCGACGGCTTTAAGGATATCAATGTCGTCTGTAGGGAATTCTAGGACGTCAAAGCCCCACGCGAGAGCCGCTGCTTCGATTGTTCCAAATCCACCAAAACCAATTAGAGTTATGCAATGATGTATTTGGTGAAGGTGCCGAATCATGACGATGGCACAGGCCATGAAAACGGCGCAACCCAGTGCCAAACCCGCTCCGATCTATTTTTTAAATCATGGTTAGCTTTTGTGCCATCAAGCGTATATTCCCATTTTAAGCATCAGTTCATACCAAAAGGTCAGAGTTGAATTCACCGCCAAAGATAAACGGAGGTCTAGAAACAATGCAAACGCCTCCCAGTGTTACAAGAGTTGCCACCAAATTGAAACATCCGCCAAATGGTTCTCCAAGGAACAAACTTGCCAAAATGCTCACAAATACTGGATACGAATTGCAGATAACAGATGAATCTCCCAATGGCATATATTTCAACGAATAATACTGAAGTGTGGCAGCAGTACAACCAAAAAAACTGCGAAACTATTTAAATAAAAATTGTCAGATACATACTTTTAATGCTAAAAACAAATGCACTTACCACTAAAGACACAAAAACTTTGATAGTGTCATATCGCAACGGCCAAAATGAGTCTGTAATAGATTCTTTTTGAAATGCGTAGTAAATTACGACGAAAATTGAGGGACAAAATGTTCCCGCAAATCTCCAAAAGGATTTTGTAATTGGATGATAGTGTGTCATTCTGGAGACCATCACTGTGCCAAGGGATAACAATGCGGAAGAAATAAAACATAGCACCATCCCCATAAAACTCGATCGAACTAACAGCTATAAATTTACAGAAAGAAAAATTTGAATTAGGAAATATAAAATGGAAAAAAAAACATGAGACAAAATGTCTCAAACTTTTGCACTTTTGCACGTGGTTGCATACCTTCATTTTAACACGTTATGTATATTGAAAATAACAAGTATCGTTTGCAAGTTAAAGGCCAACGTTTGTAATTGCTATTAGTGTCTTATTGAATTTTACTGTTGACTCTTGAAGAAGACTTTCTTGAGTGTGTCCCATTAACTTTTCACTGCCAACTTTTATGATTTGGTTTTAAAACGGATTTCACCTTTAAGCCTTCTCAGTAAAATTTTCATTATAATGCCTTATTTTTCTACGAAATCTGGCTCATCAATATGACAAACAACCACCACTTTGTAGATGCAAGATACGTAAGCAAAGCTTACGGACCGAATAACAATTAAGCATCTCATCCATATGATATCAGACAGATGAGGATGAGACGTCAAATATAGTTTTAAATTTAGAATGTCATCCATTAAAATTTTCTCATGTTTTGAACGAAATTGTAACAATTTTATTTAAATTGATGACTTAAATATTCCACTATGCTTCTCTTTTGTTCACTTTGTGTTCACATTTGTCACAATTCCATCACAAATTCATATTATTACAAAGCAACAAACAGCAACTGGGAAAATCCAGATTAGCAAAAAGTTCTTTCCTTCATTCTTTAAATGTTTACGTGACTTTTGTCCTTATAACAAATCTTAGATATTGAGGTGCTAATTGAGCTGTGATGGGGATAATTTTTTATTCTAATCATATCTCGAAGTTTTTGAGTTGGATTAAATTAAAGCTTCTATCCTGTTCTCTCAGTTGTATTCTTAATGTTATCCGGGAATTGGGCTAAAATTAAACACAAATTGGAACTAAAATGGATCACAAGTGTTATGTCATGAATGGATAGCGTGCAATTTTTTTTGTCATGCATTATTTATTTGCAAGCAGTTCGCACAACAATAACCCGGATGAATATAGTTTGGATTATTGGACTTTTTAAACTAAATGCTATTGTTGGAAGGACTCGTGTCCCTGACATTGACGTTGAGATCTGAAACTTATTGTGATTTAAATTTAATTTTATACAGAAATGAAATTTCACTTTTAGCACGATAACCAATTAGTTTAATTTAAATTAATTGGATGGAAAACTTTGAGATTTTAGATTTAAATTAAACTAGTTATGAGATCCGATTATTAGGTTGTGATGAAATGTGGGGAAATACAAAGATTTATGGCCCTTTGTATGTATAAATTAAACCCATATAATTACTGACTACATCTGGTTATAAATCCTTAATAAAAATTGGGGTGACAATGACAATATCCATAATATTAAAAATAAGCATTTTAATTTCCAGTTGAGCTATGAATAGATTTGAAAGAAAGAGACGAGTCATCCAAATTTTGTTTTCTTTTGGATGAACAGCACTAATAATAATATTTATTTGTACATGAGATCTCATTTCCTTCCACTGCATTTACATTATGTAAGCAATTACAAAGGTGTACAACAATCAGTTCAATGGCTGTCAGTTCTAAATTTAAAACGGACAACGAACCACTTGAACTAATCTCATTTAAATAACTTTAACCCATCCACCTGAAGCATTACGCATTGCATCCATCCATCGATGAAGCTCAAGATTAGTTCAGTGTTTTTCTTATTACTGCTACTGTGCGTAATTTTTGATGGTGGATGATATAATGGCACGATGATGTGATTTGTTCTGGGTGTGAAGTCTGTCAAGGCCAGAGCTCTTGCTGCGATCATCATTAAAAGTGCAGTTGCATTTTTCCTCCTACCTGATTTGCATCAAAAATTCATTTACTCCAATTGGGGCATTTTGATACAACTGTGAATATATAGATATTTCATATAGGACAATGGGAATGGATTAAATAGTAAAGATCTACATTAGATAATGTATCCAAACCCTTTTGCTTTTACTTTGAACTTGAGCTCGTGTTCTTTGCAGTTGTTGATGGCGTTGGAGCGTAAAGTTTTAGCAATTACTGAAATAGAATTCTCGTCGACACGAGTCTGGGAGATCATTGTGGCGTGGGATTGAGCATGGAATTGTGCTTATTGCTTTGAATCCATTGCATTTGTCTCATTTGTTCTCAACATCAAAAAGTGCAAAATGGAATCCCATCAACTACACATAACTGCACAAATCCAATCCATTTCAATTCAACTGCTATTTCAATATAATGATGTAATATGCTTCAAAGAAAGTAAAGCTGTCTCACTCTGCCCCTGCACTGCTTTTACCATTGGGATTGATCAATGGATAAATTGAATTATGGGGAACAAAACGCGGCGTCTTCATTTGGCTTAGGGAATTTACTAAAGAGAGGGTGCAATGCTTTTGCTTTTGGGGTGTTAAAATTACATCTTTGCCTGTTTACTTGCTGAGTGAAGTGGGTATAATGATTATGGATGGCGGAAAAAATTGGGTGGTATGTATAAGGACGAGGGGAAATGTCTACATAATACCCGGGTAGTGCAGGGGATGCGTTGGTTGGGGTGAGCTCACTTTCGGAAGATGCACTCAACTTTTGTCATTCATTCCGAATTCAGGGTGGAAGTGACCATTATAAATACGAGCAACTAAACTAGCCAACTTGCAATCACATGAAAAAAGATCAAAGCCAAACATAATGTTGAATGTACGGTCATAATCATTCCTAATATCTTTTATTACGACAAATACTTTCTCCTAATTTCTTTTTAACTTGAACTGCAATAATGCCTCTTTTCCTTTCTTGTCCGACTCAAAGGGAGCTGAGTCCAAATAATTTCTTCCTCTAGTCGATTCATTCTTTAGCTGCATGCAATGCAGCTAAAAATACAATGAATATATAGAGTTTTATTGGACGTATTAGCTTGGAAAGTGTCAGGCTGAAGTTTTGAACTCAAATGAACTGGAATTGTGCTTATTATTGAGGATTTGTCGCATTGTTATTACTCTGCGTGACAAATTGTCACCTTTTTGGGAAAATTCATTCCCCTTGGCTTGAAAAGGGAAAATCCATTCATTATGATCATTTTGGCTTAAATTCAATACAGTTTTTGATTGGATGTGAGCATCATTTGCTTTTCATTATTATTAAATCCCTGCACCTGGGCCCATCATTTAATGGAGTAGAATGAATCTATATGTTATGCAATACATTTCTGTTATGTGATCACACCCTTGCCCTTCGACCTTAAATCCAGGACTCTGTCTAATTCCAGCTGACCTTTAAATACCATTCAAAATTTTATATCGGCTGAATCTTGATCCTTTGCTTTAGTATCAATTACAATTTAAAGCATCAAATGAACGAACGCATGTCAAACGTCAAAACTCTGTCACTCCAGGAGGCAGCAAAGTTGTTGACACTCAAGAATTTTAGACCTACCTCAAACAGCAAACCCTTTTAATCCTTCTTCTGGAATTTTTATTTTGAAGGGGTTTAAAGAGAGATTGAAGGCTGATAGTTTTCATAAGCTCATTTTCCCTGAGCTAATGCCATTTGACATTAGAAAGGTAAAGGTCGAGGCTGGTCAATAATTTTTATGTCAGTCAATGAGCTTAACGAGTTGTTCGTTGCAGCTGGAGATTTCATTTGATAAGGTTATTATGTCACTTGAGACCAAAATATTTTTAAATCATTCCAAATCTAAATGTGATCTGACTTTGACTTGAATTTTTATATGCATTTTATAAACATTTGAATAAAGTTCTCTTTGCATATTTCAGAACCTGAGAAAATTTAAAATATGTTGCATCTGTTGGAGCAAAAGTCAGAGCAGTTGCCCAAAGTAAAAGAAAACAGTCACGGACAATTATTATCAGCAGAGTCCATCAACTTGATGAACTGGAAAGTTTAAGTTGAATTTAAGGTCAGTCCTTAAAATACCTCAAAGTACAACAAACCTCTCCTTGTTATATGCTCTGACATCTTTTACCAAATTCGTTCCAGGACAAGGTAAAAAGAGACCGCCGTGCAAGCTGTTGAATGGTAACAAATACTTTATGAACTCCTGCCGCAGCAGCTCATACAAATTTTTATCCCAGCTGTAAAATTCATCACCTTTGGGTAATGAGTTGTGGGCTATTGTAAATTAAATGTATTGTGGTTGTAAACTCTGGAGACTTCATAAATCGCACGAGGGACAATGGACAAACAAAGTTTTACTTCATTCAACGTTTTCTTTCCCTGAAAAAGGGGTTTGAGAGATGGACAAACAAAATTGGAGGTTATATAATGGAAGATGACAAGGCCACACACAGAACAAGCACCCCGTGACCCTTCATCTGTATTTTATGAAATCCCTTAACATTTGGTGTCATTCTCATCTCAAGTATTATTTAATGGCTTGGGGTCCAGTTTGACTTAATATCTTGGATGAAGCATTGCATTATGTAATTGGATGATTTTGAAAGGTTTAGATGCAGATGTTGCACTTGACCACAAAGTTGTCAATTTCCATTACGGATAAATTGAAAGCTGCAACAAAAGAAACAAATCAATTGCAACGGAATACAATGCAACTTGTGATTAATTCACTCACATTTATTTGCTTTTGTTAGGGAATGGAAAAGTTTCTTTTTCCAAACAAAGTTCAAGTTCAACTAAACAAAGCAAAGTTTTCCTTGTTTGCTTTTCGTTGTAATCCAATTGACTCGTGCTGTAAATAAATGACTCAGTTGTTGCAAGACGTGGAAAATTAGCCCAACAACAAAAGGAATATTATAAACGGAGGTTTCTCTAAATTATTTAGGTCCTTGCACTTTCCCCTGATGCATTAAATTAAGGAAGAGAAAGCAATGCTTTGGCTTGTTGTGGTCCAATCTCATTAAAGTTGAATGTGGTTAATTTTGGTTAGCTCAAGAACAAGATTTGATTTTGAGGAGGGTGAGAAATTCAGGAAATTCAGGTGATGCCCAAAGGACCCATCAATTGACACGCAGGTCACCGAGGAATATGTGGAATGACCCTCAATCTGATTTACGAAGGGGAAAAAACGTAAATACACACATATTTCAAATTTTGACATGGGATTATGTCCAACATGCAATCAAACATTTTTTATACTTTCAATAATCAAAGTGCCAAATCATGTTTACTACTACGGGAGCTTTATTGCTTGGATTAAATAAATTTAAAGTCGATATTATATCAGTAGCCAACAACAAACAGATAAAGGAAAAACTCGGAAGCTCATTATCAGAAGCAGTTGTCGGCATCTCTTTGGAAAACAAGCAGAGTAATTAACTTCCACATTTTTCTCTTGGTCGGTCCTGTCAATCCACTTTTTTCTAAAAACACGAATTCCCTCATTTGGTTGTTTGTTTTAAGAAGCCGAAAACCGGACTCCAGCTGTTTGCAATTAGGTCCTTTGGAGATCAAAAGACAATTGTGGCTTATCAAATTTAAATGAATCATAAACCTCAGGCCGGTAAAATCCGTTTAATCACTTGATTTACTCCGAAAGATGAAAAAATACCTGAAGGCAGCAAGCTAAATTATTTTGAAATGAGATCCTTTGATCTCTAAATCTGTTTTGAAAACTTCCAAAAATTTCCCCCAACATCAAAAGATTTCAAAATGCAACAAACTGCATTCAATTAACCGTCGTTGCTCAAGGCTTCAACGATGCAAAGCAAACTCAAATTGTACCTAAATATTTGAGAATATTTATTTTGAGACAAACAAAAATTCTCAAAATCCCCAAAAACTTGTCATAAGTCTCGAAAGGCTCAGGATTCGTTGGAGTGTGAAATATCTAAAACGAATTTGAAATGGGACGAGAGGGACCTCACAGACGATTGTCTTAAAAAATGTTTCTTGTCATGGTCAAATCATGTCCGGCCAGATTTAAGGGTAGCCCAAATAAGAGTTGGATATAAATAAATAAATCTCATCTTCCAACCCTGTATGCGTACTTTTGTAAAAACAAAAGTTTTGAGACTGAAATATGGGAGAAGATCACAGGGGAAGGAAAGGCCGTGGTCTGCTGAGAATTGAGACAAGTTCTGTCGCTGGATACAAATATTTTAACAAGCAACGTGACACTGCTGCCCATTGTTTAGTTTTCGTGTCCAGTGCATTCAAGCATAAGTGGAATTTATCATCCATATTGAACTCGGTCCACTTCCATTTTCTGGTTGTACAATCTATTTACAAGTGTCTGTCTGCCCGTCTGATGAAAAGAACAAGTTGAAATTATTTTCTACGCCCATCTGCAATAGTTTATTACATTCCGTGAAAGTTACTTTGGGAAATATGCCACGTCAAATGCACTCTAGAAAAGAGTCTCGTAAAAATATTCAGTAACGATTATGAGAAAAGTGGATGACAGTAAAATGGGGAACTTGAAGAGTTTAGGATTATGAAAAGAAAATTATGCATCTCTCCTCTGCTCTTTGACTTTACGAGAAATTACATCTTACTCATCTTTTGGTAAGAGAAAAGAGGTTTGCCCGGAGTGATATGGGGAAATGAGGGAACAAAACCAATATCCATTTACCAAGTTTTGAGGGCGAGAGTAAACTTGTGAGAAAATTGGTCTGTTTTATTAGTCACTTTCACATTCCCTAAGGGAAAACTTACTTAAGGTGAAGCCAAGCTACGTACGCTTCAATTAATTATTTAACCTCCATATATAGTCAGCCTCCAATACGCTATTCACTGATTACATATGGAGTCTGATTATTGATTATTACAAGGTGTCGGGGCCAGGGAACTAATCAAATAATACGCACATTCAATTGGTAATTCAATTAGTTTTCGGGCTATAGAGCTTTGAAAAGGTTGAATTGTATACATGGATGACAATATTTTTTTTTGTCTCGAGTTTCCTCCAGACAGACGGACAGACAGTGTGTTTGCTTAAAGTAGCTTTTCTTCCCTTAATAGGATAAAGGGAGGGTGACAAGAGGGAGACGTATTTTGTAGCAATCATGCCAATGAGTTTTGAGGAAGGAAGGTGAAAGTTTATTTGTTTAGAGTAGTTTGACACTTGAAAGGTTCTGCGGGACAAGATTCCTGTTTATTTAATGAGATCCAATTCTCAAATGATGACACTCGAGAAGGTGAAAGAAAATTGGGAAAGAATTCAAGAGATATTTGTAAACACGGAAATTTGACATGTTTCAAGTCTCCCCAATATGACTTTCACCTTTAGAGATTTCTTAACAATGCAGTGCATTCAATAACTTTCGCCGTTGTCTAAATCTCGCATTATGCCGCTTGTTAGAAACAATTTACAACTCTCCCGAGACATCTTGTTTGTTGTTAGACTGAGACAGGGCAAGATATTTATTATTATTGTTTCGTATTATAGCAAATTACACAATATTTGCTATTTGATTTAAATCCTTGCTTTGTGAAACAACCATGTGCTTCTTAAAAAACGCATTTTCAACCCTAAAACCAAAACAAAGAAGTGAAATAGACCCTTTCCAATTTAACTGGAATTGGGATTAACGAAAAATTGGAAACCACAAAGGACTGTAACCGAAACCCACAATGAAAAACATTTTTCTGCTAAAGCTTATAACCAAAGTAAAGTTCCGCTTGAATAAAATTTCTGAAAATCCAAATAAATATTAACAAATGCACCTTTTTTGAATTTTGTATACTTATTGAGTAATACGCAAGCAGCTGGGATAACAAAAAACAATACGCAAAGAGAGTATCAACATTTGAAGAACAATGCCAACAAAGATAATCAATGTCCTATGATGTGACCCCAGTTCCGTGTTTCATGAGTCGTAAGAGACAAATGATGGAGACACTTCTTCATATTTCATCCTCCAACTCCGCAACTCCTGTGTGCATATGAATTTGAGGGATTTTAATGACAAACGTGTGAGTTTTGCCACTTGTTTTATATAAGTTATGAGTCCAATCGCGTCCACGCACAGCTCATTAGATTCACTATTGTCCATTTCTGCCGCTTTTCTTATGAATAGTTATAAATTATCCGCCTCCTTTCAGGTGAAGCAAAATAGCCACCATTGATCAACTTAATGCTTTTCCTTCCCATTTGCAAACATTCGGGAGTCCAGAAACTTTTCACATCTACATTTTTCAACTTAATTTTAGCTGAGCAAAAAGAGCCAAAAGTGTTAACATATTTTTGGTTTAACTGGATTTTTTTTTCTTAAGAGTTAGTTGACACAAGATCAGAACTGGATACAACACCATCAATTTATTTTATTTCCCATTCAGAGCAAACAGTTACAAGAGGGAAATGTGACTTTACTTTCACTTTTATCCATCCCTCAATTTCTTCACCACTTAAGAATGTCATTTGGTGTAGGGAAAGAAAAATAGAAAGTTTCCCCTCTAATCAAACATTTGTTCTTGCTTTCCATATATGCATACATATTGGGGAGAAAGGTGGATGGGTCATCATTACAAAGGATTGTAGCCGGCTAGCGAAATCTTAATGCTGTAAATCCGAAAAATACAGACAGACATTGTGATAATATCAATAACCTAGACCAAAACGTAATAAACGAGTACTCTGCATATTTACAGAGGGACAGGTGTATAGTCATGAACTTGTCAATTTTTATCTCTTTTGGATTTATTCGCTGATTATGGATGCGTTTTGTAGCAGGAACTGAATAATGAGAGCCATTGAAAGGGTTGATTTAAATCTCTGGAGAATGCAAACAATTTTTTTATCCTTCGACTTTCACTCCACTTAGATTTTTGGGGATTATTTGCATAATAAACAAATTGTCAACTTTTCCTCTCAAGTTCCCCTAATCTATGGATTTATGCAGTCGGAATCAGCACATTTTATTAAAAAAGCTAGGTGATTCAGAACTTTTGGAATTTGTTTTATATTTATAAATTGCATAAATATGTTAGAAATATTGCGTACGAAAATCAAGAACTGACTTTAAAGATTACAAGTGAAAACATTGTCATAAAAAAATAATGTGTACGTGTAAAATGGATCAAACCGGACACATATTCTATAACATTTCTAAAGCATACTTAATCTAAATATTTCCATAGAAATATTGCTTTGTAATGTTGCAAAACATGAGCCATGAACACGTTTTTTGTTGGGAAGTGGAGAAAGCATGGGGAAAGTGGGATTTGAAGGGAGTCCTCTTGAACTACGTGGAGAAAGCGAAGTTCCTCTCTCTCCTCCATAGATTGACTCCATAGTTACCAGGGCTTCCTTTTTACAAAACTGGGCCCTAATAAAGCCAACCCTCTTACTAAAATACATCCACAACCTTTTCCTCAATATCCATGAAAATATTACGCTTGCCAATTTATCTTCTAAAATGACAAATTTTTTTGCATGTCATTCGCCACAATAGCTTTAAAATTCAGAAAATCATTATACACTTATCTTAGATAAGTTATCTTATGAACATTACATTATTGCCATGGCAACCAAACTCTCGGGATCAAATCAGACAGATGGTTGATTGTCTGTATCATTTTATTTCATTTTAGAGGATCAGAAAATCGGGGATCGGAACTCAAATCAATGCAATGTTTATGGTTCTGGCTGAGTTGCATTGTGTAGTTTAAATTATATTTGGATCATGATGCCATTTGGATGACATGACACAGCAAATCGGACAAGAGATTGTCATCATCTCCTCTCCTTCATTATCCATCCAGTTCAGAAATAGATAATAGTTCACATTAGTTCTTCTCAAGGGGCCATCCAACCGAGAGAAAGCAAAGCAACGCGAGGGATCTAATGAGAATGACTTTTAATTTCGTAAATAAATGTCAACTCATGTCATACACCACTACAAAAATCAATGAACCAAATTCTGATCGAGTGCAGTCGAGTAGCTTTGAGTTTATCATTTTGGAATTTTCTGTTGGTGTAATTTTAAAAATATAAAAAGTTGTTCAATAGTTCACTGGGGATTACTGAGATTTATAAATTGATAGAATTTCCAAAGATTCCTGATTTAATCTTTAATGTTTTCAAAATGCAGTCTGCTCTTTGCCCTTAAGTATACTTATCGGTTTCATATTGTAAGCCACACAATTATCGAGTGTCCCATCAAATAAAAGCATAATGTACAAGATCTTATTGATAATATGATACGCGACGTACTTTTTTAAAATAACAAGAGAGCATTTCAGGTTTTCGCTTTTTAGTTAAAAGAGCTATTTCAAAGGAGAGGATTAAAGCCATTGCACTCAAAAAGTGCATTTTCTGACGAAATTGAAACGGTAAAAAAATCCCTATTGTTAAAATAAACCCTACACAGTCCATGTTTACAGATGAGATTGAATTCCGTAAAACGGAGATTTTTTTAAAAGAGAGAGAGAGAAGTTGGAACCTTTTGTGAAATTGAAATGGGCAAAGTTAAAAAAGGGTCTGCATTAAATAAAAGATTAGTGGCCTCTTTCAATTGCATACCGGTAAAGTATAAAATAAATGGCAAACTTTGAATTTTATTTTACTCGTGGAAATTACAATAAAGTTACCAAGCTGTAAAAATTGATCAACTTTGGCCATTTGTGGAACTATAAACTTTTTTCGGATGTTTGCACTTTGTATATTATTATACAATATCTATTTATGAAGCATTCGTTAGAAAACAATGTCTCTCAGTCGATCTTATCGAGAAAAATGATTTTATAACCAATACGGGGTAATTTGATATTTTCAATTATTCCTCTACTACGTTTGTTTGCAATTGATTTAGATGTAAACAAACTTTTCACAAACACGTGAATATGTTATATCAATTGTATATTTTTCAATGTCGGAAAAACTGACGGCAATAATTTTACCTCTAAAGAAATCAAATCTTCCGTCTCATTTGATCTTTAACTTTAAATCCCCCCAAGAAAAGATCTCAACCTTGTTTTTTTAAACGGGGAAATCAGAAATTGAAAAAGTTTTCAAATTCTTTAAAATTTTCCAGTATTTTATAAAGTTTGCTCTCCAATTTATTCTTCTGACAAGTTCAGACCAAATTTGTCTTTCGTGTTATCTACTCTTTGCTCATTTTTTATGTAAATTCCTCGCACTCTTTTCACTTTTGTCCACTCCAAGATTACCTGACATGACACGATATTGAATCCAAGTAAAATAGTCGAGTTTGACACTGTCCCTTTGTTAGTTAGCCAAAGTTTTTTTTTCCTTTTCTGCGTATGAATGCCTCAGGTGAAAAGGCGTTTCTTTTTTTTCAAAGCAAAAATCAAAGTGAAAAAGGAGAAAGTTTCTCATTTGTTTGCATCCTCTGTGGAAATCATTTTGGAAATGAAATATGCAATGGAATTGGACATTTCCTTTTGACATTTTCCATATAAATCTTTAATAGCCCCAACTATAAATGCAAAGCAAATCCAATTAAATGGAACAGTTTCAAGTTGCCCCAAATTGAGATCTGAGCGAGTTCTCTTGTTTCATTAATTACTCTGCGGTCAAAAGTCAAAGCAATTAGTTTCCTCAAACGAAGTGTGAGACTTCAAAGGCATTTAACCCGTAATTCAATTACAAGTGCCAATGCCAAACTTAATCTAACTATCTATGTATATATTCGTTTACGCAAAAGTGGGACTTGCAAATTGAGAATTTTTATTTGATGAAAATGTTGATTGGAATGGAACGTGTTAATCAGTCAGCGGGTGGTTAGTTGTGTTTGATAAGCATCAAATTTCCTACTCATTTATTATCCAGAAGTTCATTAGTCATTTAATCATTTAGAATTTGAAGGGAGAATTTTTTATACCATTTTAATTTAAAGATAAAAATAGCAGTCATCACGAGTAAAGAACAAACAATGGGAAAATAACACTTGCACTGTTTGTGGGCAGAACTCATCACTCATTTGTCTTTTGTATAATGGGACTTGGGATAAAAAAGCAACAGGGAAAGCTAATTTAACTCCCCTTCATTTTATACCTCATTTATTTACATAATGATTTATAAGGTGCTGGCTTTGGCTTTGATTAGATATACAACAAATGAATGTATAAATATATACTACTTTGTTTCATTTTTTTAAATTCCGAATCATCATCATCGCTTACTGGTTACAAAAATGGCAAAAAGCATCTTTCAAAAAGGAACACTGTTTTATATAGGTTTTAGGTATTCTTCGCCAAAGGTAGCAATCCTAAACTTAAATGAATGGCAGATTTGTTTACCATCCGCGAAACTGTATCTCGTTGAGTTGAAAATGATTTTAATTCTACCCGACGAACTTTTAGCCTTTGAGGGAAAGTTTGTGTTGTGTTTGGTTGTCTGCTGCCAATCCTGAATTGACAGAAGGGAAACTGTAATTTGAAATAACTTTCTCCGCTTCAAGAAGATTATTGTGGTGAAAGCTTACAATGATAGTCGAAGCATCTTAAATTCCAAATTCTTGAGTCTGCTTCTGGAATTCGGAAATTGATGTTAAAACTGCTGAGCTAGGGGAAACTTTGTTTTGAAAATAGTCAAGTTTTTGGCTAACCTTTACTTCAGCAAAGATTCATTGGGGTTAAAGATAAAATACAAATACAATGGGAAAACTTTGTGTTTCAACTCTGCTTTCGTTTATTTGTCAGCAAAATTGATTGTGGCATTATACAAATGTCGCTACAAAGTTTGGCAATAATTATAAGGGATAAACGTCAATTGTTGCTTTGCTCTTTGACCAACTCAAATGATTGTCAACAAAGGGAATTGTTGACAGATTCAATTCAACCCTTTGCTTTTCCTTATGTTAGAGAAGTGGATCAGAGCTGGGATCTGACGAGTGGAAAAAATGGCTCGATTTCTTTGTAAATGCTATATCATTTTGTTGTCCATTGTTGAGTTGTCTGTTATTCAGAACAGAACATGGCCAATGAATGGTGACAGATAGTGAAAAAGGATGTGACATTATTATGACAATCATATTGCATGCCAAAATTGTCGAGTCATCAAATGGACAAATACAGTGAAAGTTTATTGAATTTTACTGAAAATTTTATAAAGATAAAACAAAAATTGCTTTAAAGCCATATTAAATATATTTTTGTAGTGCCACAGCAAATTTTAAGGTGGCGTCAACGGTTTGAATAACAGAAGCCACAAGGAGCAAAAAAAACAGGTTTCTCATTTCTATACAAAAAAGGACGCGTTGAGCTAAGAAACCTCAAAAGGTACCTTTCATTAGATTCATCTCACAAGAAATGCATTTTCTGCTTACGCCAAGAAATTTTTCCCCGAACAAAACGTCTTTCCAATTTGGAATTCAAATAAAACTAATTCCCATCTCACCTCAAGAAGATTCCATTAAATTACTCAATTCCTACTCATCAAGAAACGGGAAAAGCAATCAAATCACGAATCTAATTACGGAACTGAAAGTGATACTGCTTCTTTAAATCTCTTTAGAATAAAATAAACAAATCCCAAATAGTAAGTAATCAAAACCAATGAATAAAAACCTCAGCAAAATAAAAAGTGTCACTACCAAACAAGGGAAAAGCTCCAAATATAATTCTTCAGCGGAATTGGAAAACTTGTTGAATGGAAAACTTCATGATAATATAATTATCTATTTTGTTTCTTCTTAGAACAGAGTAGTTGACAAACAAAAAATAAATTAGGAACGAAATCTTTGGAGGTTTTGATATTTTGGATACCATTTTTAATTTGTTACGCAGTCTAATTCAAATGAAATGAAATCCTGCTTCAAAACAGATAATCTTGTGTGAACATCTCAACAAGCATGAAATCTGAAGTGGATCTAAACTAAAGCAAGATTTTTGAGACAACAAGCATACAAACCACATAAGTAATATCATAAAACAATCAGATCAATGCTTGTTCGTATAAATTCTTTAGTGGAGGTAGTTTTTATTTTATTGTTTAGTGACAAATCCCTTCATTGCATTTGTTTGGGCAAATGAGCTTTAAATAGATCCAATGAGGAGGATTTAATTTGGATCCATACGTATTTGTAAATGTTTATGAATTCTCGACATGAGTGGATGGATGCATATGGACGAAGGAGAACTTTTGTATTATCTAAAGTTAGATCTGAAAGGGAATAAGAGGCTGGTGAGAAAAGTCTCATGGGGGCCATTAAACCACAAGCAGGAATTGATATCAAAATATCTCTGGACCTGAAAAAATTAGTTTTATTTGCGAGAGTATCCAGTAGAGGACACCAAAAGATTGAGAATTGTGGAGATGGATGATGGGACAATATTTGCAAAGTTATCAATATTCGCATTAATGCATCATGCACGAACCATTAGTTTATTGATGCGAAGCTCATCATCAACGCTCCCCATTGTTTGTACAAAGATAAGCTCCGACGGGGAAATATGTTCTCTCTCAACCCACATATAAATCTCCCACAAGTCAAAGTTCACCAATGCGGAATTGCGGAAGACTAAAATTCGGTGAATTCAATGCTGGAGGAATTTGGCGAAAAAGTTTCCCTTCATTTCCTTTATTAGGTTGAACGAATTATATGTAGGAATTGTTATAATGTCGTCTGCCTGTCTGCTTTTATTTGAAAAAGGAGGCAAGGTGAGACTTGCTACCTGATTATACCCATTTGCAATGATTTATATTCCCAAAGTATTTCCCTTTAAGGCTAATTTGTTCCGCCCACAGACTATTTGCAAATCTTCTCTTGAAATATCTGAGGAAATGGAGCAGTTCGATTTTTTACAACCTCTTGTAAATAATCCGTCACAAGAATTTGCAATTTCAGAGTTTGAAGTGTACAAATATTATTACAAATCCCCACAGAGCTCAAGTACTGAGCTACAACCAACACACTAGATAATATTTTCTCAGATATATTGAAGGCAAAAAATGAAAAGTGGCAACAAACATGCTAAACTCATCAAAATGTAGGGAACATATTTGTTCAAGTCAAGTCAAAATGACAGAGCCATCAAGTTTGGAGTTCAAAGTTTGTCACTTTTTACAACATGGATGTCAATATTCATTAGTTGCAGCTTAAATGTGGCAGATCTAAAATTGTCACGGGGGTTGCTTTTAGCCAATCTTTTAAGATCTCTTAGAGAAGCCAAAATAAAATTGCGAATGGAAAGCCAAATAATTAAAAATATGTATTCGTCTTGTATTTTAACTCAATATAAGAGTTTGTAAATTTTGTTTTCCCAATTGAGCTGAATGTAACCTTAAAGTCAAATAAATTTATATGCTTGTACTTCCACAAACTTTAAATCACTTGGGAGCCCATTTTATCATCTGGAGAAAGTTTTTTGTCACATTTCCCCCTATCACATTTCCTCCCAAACTTTTCTAATATGTCACTTAAAACCAGCAAAGCAAGTTGTATGGAATGTCGAGTTAAAATACAGATATAAAATATACCAAAGCAAATACTTTACTAAGAGAAAATCTCCAATCAAAATCGAATCAAATTCGTGGCTCATGTTCAAATGTTGTTACGCATTGAAAATCTTTGAACTGTAACTTTGGCATATACATAAAATAAATATATGTATATGTAACTTTGTTTGGCAACTTCCAATGCAAAATGTTTATAATCAAACAAAATGCTCAGTCCGAATACTAAACTTTTATTTGTTTGTAAATGGAATAAAATCACAGTAATTTTCAACTTTTAAACTGGTCAACTGCAATTTTCCAATTTAAATTATTCAACTGTTACTCAATTAACGGAAATGGACAAAGGAAATTTTCTATCCACACCCCAAATTAAAATAAATGCAGCCTCACGGAAAAAGACATTTTACATTTTTCTTATTTAGTATGCAAAGGAGAATGGGTAATTAAGAATGTAAGTGGGGAATTTTTACGTAGCATTTGACAAGTTTAAAAATGAGATAAACTCACCAAATAAATCAAGTTGAATGTCAAGCTCTAGTTTGAATTGCTCTGTCTCTGTTTCTTTCTCAAATACAAAATTTTTTCCACTCTCGTAAATAGTGGCTTATACAAGACATAACAAGTCATTAGATGCATAGGAAATAGAGTGAATGACAGCCACCGGATGTAGCCACAGAGTGCACAACGTAAAAAGTGTATTTCGAGAGTGGTGCAATAGGGATAATTAATTTGTAAGAAAGGTGGACCCTGGGAAAATCAACCTGTTTTAGCCAATTCCCACTCCATAATCATTCCACGTAGATGTTTAATGATTCAACTTACTTATCACCTCCAAGATGAAACTATCGATATCTATCTATGCAGCAAAATTTTATCCAAAACATGCCAATAGCAATAAACAATTATGAAGTTCATTTTGTAGCTGATAATCTAAAAGATGTCATACATTTTTATGCAAAGCAAAGAATTGAAAGTCCCTTGGTAAAATTGGTTTCGCTGGATGAGTTTTATTTTCTGCGGTTGAAGTTTTTGTTTGTTTTCCTTGCCGCTTGTACGACTATGACTATGATTACGAAAGGCAATGCAATGGCCCAGCCTCGAATTTCTCACGGTGGGGCTTTCCTTCTGTTATTTTTACAGTGACTGGAGATTGACTTACCATACCACTCAGCCCAAAGCACATCTTCAATTTTTGAATTGTCTGTTGTGGTTATACTCTAATAATTTCAGTTTACTTCGTTAAACAAATAATCAACTGGTGCCTTCTTTCTATTGCAACAAAGTTTATATTTGGGAATGATTTTTTTTTTGATGTATCTGTGATCCATTCTTTTCTTTGCTGTGTACATATTTTTGACAAAATTTCAGTAATTTGCTTCTAGTTAATAAGTTATCACGTGACTTTTTGTACAACGGAAGATTAATTAACGGTTCTGTACAATTTCTAAAATGTTGAGTTGCAAATGCAATTCACATGTTACAGGACACGCAATGCAAACTCTTCCAGAACAATGACCGATGCTTGAAAAAGTTAACGGATCTTTAAATTATGGGAAAATTAATGTAATGTTGCGAAATTCTTTAACCTTGATTCGAAATGTCAATAATTAAGTTCCAGCTTTGGAATTTATGCTACAAAATTTATTTTATTTCACTTCCTTCCTCTTTTCCAAACGAGCTAAAAATTCAGTTGCTGGAATGCAAAGCAAACAAAGAGAAAAGTTGGAAGTTCAAGGGTACATACAGACAACGTTTTTTTTTAGGTTTTTTCTCAATTCCATCTGAATATTTATTGCCATCGTTTGCATAATGTGAGGAAAGAAAAGTTGTAGATTGTATGGCTGCAAAGCTGGACATTTTAGTTTGATTTTGGTTTAAGCTTCAGTGCATTTTAATAGTGTTTGTTATATATCGCTCCCAAAGCTTAGCTTAAGATTTGTGGTCGCAACAAAAAGAAAAAAAAAGTCCAACAAATAAATAAAGTTGCAGTTTGGTCCATAAGTCAACTTTAGCATTTGGGAATGAGGAAAGTTTTATAAATTATTACAATTCAAAAATAGCTTCATTTGTTTGCCGTAAAATTTTGAGAATGAGTCAATTTGCCATTGTGTGGCAAAGCCTCAAATAAATAAATATTTACCACACTTAATAATATAATTACATAATAAGCCTGGGAAGTTAACGGGGGTCTCAAAAAATTTGCTAGTGTGAAATGCATAATGACCAATTCACATATAACTTCATGCACGAACTGCAAATTTTCTCAAATTGTGTCAAATCCTTGAATTTTGAAAGCCAAAGAAAATACAAAGAAATCAATGCAAATGGGAATGACAAAGAGTTGGACAAAATAATATATTTTTCAAAGGTGAAAGATCGGGGGTCGTTGACTACATCTGCTGAAATGGGAATAAAAAGTGACCTGTCTTTCCTAAGTAAATGCAGGCAGGGAGCATCATTACTAACTATCAATGACCTGGGAAATAAAAGTTCCATTGCAATGCAAAGAATGGAAATCTTTTATTCTCTGGAGAAAGCAAGGCAGTCTAAATGGAGCTGATGGACAGCGGCCGGAGACAAAAAAGTTGGGAAAAGTCACAAGTCTTTTGCTAAGATGGATGAGGCCTCTTTTCCTTGTTACACTTCATTTTACTAAAAGAAGAAAATCTTTTCTCAGCAATTTGCAAACCTTTCACAAAGCAAGAATCTAGACTGTGTTATTAAACGGCTCATTAAATACGAGAATTTGAAATAATTCTGAAACTTTTACTTTACTTTTGCTAAGCAAGCAGATGGAATTTCACCTGGATTTGGAAAGAATGACAAATTTGTGGATGCCAAAGGTCTCAATTTTTTAAAACTTTGCTGACGCTACAATTTTTGACATTTATGGGCCAAATTCAATAATAGGTTGCAGAGGATTTAAGAAGGGTGAGTGACAGTTGCGAGGGAAAAAAGAGAAGTTTTTCTCTGTCTCTGAGCCTTTAAAACAAAAGAATTATAGTGAGAGCTGAAGTGGCTTAGCATGGCAAATTTTAGAATAAATATTAACACAGTAGAAAACGGATGTAATCAAGTGGGAAGCTAAATGCTTAATCCTCATATTGAGATATCCGACAGACAGATATTCTACTTTACTTTACAGTTTACAAAGTTGTGTATCTGTTGAACAAAGCCGATGAATTCTGGTCTAACGAGAAATGTTGTATGCGAAGAGTGGATGTTACATAGGATTTGATGTAATGTATATTTGGGAGTAGCGGAAGATTGATTACCGGGCATCCTTCATCATATATCGGACTTCCCGATTCCGCTTCACCGAAGTCCCAAAACCAAACAGGAGACTAAATCAAGCTGTCAGTCCACTCCCTTTTATCTCCCCCAAAAACATCTACCACCTTACATTTTATCCAAAATTCTAACGCTAATGTATCAATTCAACTCAAACTCGATAAACCAATTGTAATTTGCACGGCCCAGAAATAGTTGTCGGCAGCAAA
The DNA here is from genome assembly GCA_034698145.1 of Proisotoma minuta. NCBI lineage: Eukaryota > Metazoa > Arthropoda > Collembola > Entomobryomorpha > Isotomidae > Proisotoma > Proisotoma minuta. The sequence continues at coordinate 51,264 of JAQIXN010000184.1, forward strand.
ATTCAAATTTGGATGATTTCTACTATTGCAAATCAAGATTTTAGCTGATCGAGTGTAATTCAACAGATAAAGGCTTCTACACGTGTGCAAACAATATGCAAAATTGTTCTCATTAATATTCATTAGCTCCTAAAATGAAGTTTCACTTTTCTCAGCTTCACAAAGAAATGTACACAAAGAAAGTCAAAATTAAATCTGAAACTTTTATTGCATTGAAACTTGTTGAAAAAATTTGCATGAAAAGCGTCACCAACAGTTTGTTTTCCTTTTACTTAGTCCATCAAAGGGCAATTTGAGATTAGTTAGAAAGTCCTCATTTGCTTTCTCCACGTCGCCATTTGTTCCCTCCTCTTGGGAAATATGGAATTGAATATTTCCCCGATACAAAGTTTCATCTTGGCTCAGCTTCCACAAAATACGGCCGACAATGAGTAAATAGACTAACAGTGTAAATGGAATCAAAAGAGCGAAGCCGGAGAAAGAACGGAGAAATGAAATGATTAGAAATTGTCACGCAAGCCGACGTAAAAAAAGTGTGACACTTTTACCAAAATCAAGCCATATGTTGCCACCATCTTTTTTATTACTTATAATATGTAATTTGTTAATTACATAAAATACCAAGAATTTGGAATTTCTTTTTCTTTCATCCGAGTGGATAAATAAATGATGAATGGAAAATTTATCTGTAGACAAAGAGCGTCAGCTCACTGCAGTAGATTAATCATTATATTATTGTATAGATCAAGGGGCAGGGTTTGGATTCATAAATTAATTTCCTATTTCACCCCGAACGGCTATTTTTCATGTCCAACAGATAAAAGAGATGGATGGAACTTTTGTTTTGCTGTTACTGCTTACAAATAATGCAATTAAGTATAATACATACTGCAAGTAGTACAGTAAAGGAGAATTTTTGGAATTTCGTGAAATCTGGGCTTAATTTTTATTACAAAAATTTCATCAAGTTTCTAATTCCTTGGCTATCTCTCATCAATGAGAGTGTAGTCAGTTTCCTATCAAATTGAAGAAAGAGCCCAAGGTTTTTTTTCAATCAAACCCAGAACTTTGAAGGATTAGGAAACAATTTAACAATAAAATGCAATAAAAGAAACTACGCAGAGAAAGCTGCCAATTCTCATACCATTTCTGTGGCGTTGATTCAGGTTACTAGCAATTTATTTTCTCCGCCATCATTCCTTTAAAAATCTATCAAGTTTGTTCTATTTATAGCTTCTGTGCAAAGTATCATCTCCAATTGCAATATTTCACACCTTAAACTCATTCTACAAATGTTTCCTTCCAAAAACAATACAAGAGAAAGCGAGGGGCAAAAAAGGGAGGGGAAAGTTCAGGGATCATCTTCAGGATTAATAAACGAGTAGAGTAAGAAGAAGCTGACGATGCATGGGAAGTAAAAGCCAACGTCTTCATAAGTCCACCAACAAACAACAGACAACGTCCAGCTCTTCATAATAAATCTTCACAATCCAACCAATTTGCTGATAGAATCCCCGAAGTTCCCCTTATGTTGCTTATTTCTCAGAAAGAGAAATGGAGGAAAATCTATCCATCATTGAAATCCTGTTTGCTTTTCGTATTCAATAAACAAATCCTATGAAAAATAACAGGATTCTTCATGAGAACCAGAATTTCTCACCAAAAATGCTCAATGTTTGATATCAATATCATGCCTGGAAATTCATGCATTGCATGCACCATTTGTCCAAATACACTTTTCAAATGTAATGGAGAAAGTGTGGTGCTTATTGAGTGTCGTTATTGGTTTTGGGTGTTAAAAATGGATGAAATGACCACCATAAAAGACCTATTTTGTAATATAAACGGTCAACTTGAGAAATGTTTTTAGAAGGAGAAAGTAAGTAGCAAACTTTGGAAATCCAATCCAAGAAATAAAATTTTTAAAGGATTGACCAATTGCCAAATACCTTATGTCTATGTTTTGGAACATTATTTGCATTCTGGATCATGAGTCAGAGTCACGTGGGAAGGGAAAAGATGAGGATAAACAGAAGACAAAAGAAATTTTTGGGAGAAAGGGTGGAAAGTGTTGTGCAGAGTGTTCCAAAAGAATACACATAGTTGATGATTTTGCGTGAGATTGAAACCAAGACGCACATATTCCAAGACATCCAGTACAATTTTCAACTTAACATTTGAAACTTGGAAATGTATGGTAGGCCATTCAAGTCAAATTCTTTCCACCCCTCAAAAAAAAACAGAATGAAAATGTAAATAGAAAGTTTTATGGGAACTTTGTACAAAAAAAGTTTTGGTAATTTTCTGTAGCTTTATGTACAGAATCTTTTGACAGCTGCACTTTTACTGCTTCATTTTATTCATCTTTGAAAAAATTAATTCATACATGATGCACCCACGATCCAAAGGCATGTTTAGTGTTGTACTTATTTTGTATATTCAATCAATCATGATAAAGATATTCCTGGGAAGTTCATTGGGAAAGGATTCGTTCGGTTCAATTATGCAATGCTATATATGCATGATAAGATAATACATACAAATTATCAATTAACAAATGATTTTTTTCGTAGGTCGAATTTATTGAACAAAATTGAGACTTTTTAAAGAATGTCAATATCAGCAGTAACGCAAACTTCTAGCAGCTCGTTGTCCGTGTGGTAAATGTATGCGTAGAATTGAATGGTCTCGCCGGAGAAAATGTCGTTTGGCACAATGCTATAGCGAGCAGCTATTTAAAAGTAAAAAATTTATAATTGAGCCGATTCAATTAAATTATGATTGCTTACTATATACAAATCCTGGTTGGACACTGGAATTTGGAATAACTGCCGTCAAAATTGTAAAGCAAAGTGGTCGACTGCAGACCTCAACTCGGAGAGAAAGGGATTGAGAAGGAGAACCTAAAAACATTTAAAAATTCAATTAAATATGTAAAACTTATAAAAGTAATATTTAAAAAAAATAATTACTTGGCATGAAATCCTTTTCGCAGTCATAGACCCTTCCAGGTTGCATTTGACACCTTCCCTCACAGTCACTGATTCTTAGTTGGAGTGGAGTGGCCACACCCCCACATCTGGAAATTGGACTGATCACACCCAAAGCCCCATTGCCCTTAGGGGACATGACGGACAAAATACTTTTGGGGGCAATGGACACGGACGCCAAAGTTGTGGCGACCCACAAAGAAAGCACCACCAATGAAATATACTTGTTCATTTTAAAAAGTATAAATTGCTCCAAATTCTACAAATGCATGCAGTCCATTAAGTTGGGCAAGGGTTTAAATAGCATTGTTATCAAAAGTGGAATGCAATCAATCAATTTGTATCTTATCACGGAGTATTAATTCTGTTATGACGCTATCTCCATTTTTACTTTTTTATGCTCTACGACAGATTCCAAGCAAAGTGAGTGAGATGTGACTGATGGAAGTTTGTAAATTATTTTCTCTCCTTTGCTTTCTCCCTTCTGAGGTGGATTAGCAAATGTCAAGTAGTCAGTTCACATTACATTTGGGATGCATAGATTTGAAGGGTGTACACGTACATTAACATTGTATTGGTTCCATCCCCGAGTTCACCATCAGACTTCTTGCTTTCCACAAAAGAAAGGGGAGCAAAGAAATTCTTGTTAATCCCAAAGGTTCCCCTGCTTGTTCTATTTCATATCCTCCAGCTCCTATTCTGTGTGTTTTGCCAGCACCAAATATTAACATTAAATGACCTTGTACACAAAAGAAAGTTTTGGGAAAAGGAAAGTTCCAGAGAGGAAACTCTTTTTAGGGGACAACAATGCAACATTCAAAAATCACGCATGTTACACATTTAGTAAAAGTAGTAAAACAGAAATGGAACACGGAGCAATTAAAATAAGCCGGCGTTAAAAAGACAGAGGGTAGTAAATGCATTAGCTTTGCATTTGCTGCTACAGATAATTGCAGGACAAAGCAAAACCAAAACCAAATGCGACATGAAGATCAATATTTCTCATCTGTGTAGCAGATGTAAATATATACATTTGGATTTTCACATTTCCAGTGGTCATCCAAAGTTCACACTTTGTCGTGTTACAACATATTTAGAATATATACCGTTGATCAAACATTGATTAAATATTTAGGCTTTACTACTACCAAAATAACCTTAGTTTTATCTCTATTAAAATTTCTAATTCTGCTGCTAATGAGAGGAAGTTGTAGTTAAAAGATATGACCACATGTGTGCACTTTAGCCGAAGCCACCCTGGACGAAGGATTCAACTTCAACAGTTGCTCTCTTATTTCTAAAGAAGAAAAAAAGAAATCTCAAATTTCTTCCAAATCTGAACCACGCGTTGACATTATTCTCAAGTATTTCCAACTCCAGTCAACTGAGGCGAGCTTCCATCCTGTCTTAAAATAAAACAAAATTATCAGCCCCTTGGAACTCTAATAATAAGGACGATGATGGGCATTTAGAAAGCCCTTTTAAAAAGTAAAATGTGAACTTTACATGCCTTTTATTATTACAAGTCGGCACTGATAATTTAATAAGAGAAACTCCCCAAAATGGTCAAGAGACATTTGTTTAAATTAGCTGTGGAGCAGTAGTAATAACCCTTCCAGCAGAGTATCGATATCCAGCACCAAATCCAACAGACAAACAAACAAATGGAACCAACTTTTATATTCCAATGTTAATGAAATTTTTGGTTAAATTATGCAATGTGGGCGAAGTTGAGTTGACATTTTAAAATTACCTAACCTAAAGAGACAGAGTAGTAAAGTACAATTTGCAGACAAATGTCAAAAAAGCGGCAGGGGGTTAAAAACAGTTTTCCACAAACAAAACATTGGCCATTTTCAAATGCAAATGCAATGCAATGAACCAAAAGTCACGCAATTGTAAGAAACAGACATTTCATATAAATTGTGAGCTTTTGTCGTTTACCAAAAGATAAGATGCTGCTCAATTTAATTTAATTCCATTAACTCATTCAGCCAACAAATTGATCAAAGGGGAAATAATAAAAAAAATGCTCTGTTTGCTACCAACGGGGCAATTAGTTAGTTAATCCGTAAATAATACTTTGTTGCTTTTGTTATTGTCATAAGCCATATTTGGGTCTGACATCACATGGGTATGTGGTCAATTGAAGACAATGACTATGACATCCAGTGACCATTTTTGTCCTTTTGCCGCTTGGGTTTATGACACCAACTTAACGTCGGCTAAGCTCTCTTTCGGCTTTGGATAATTATGGGCAGTCCAATAAAATTGTATAGCCACAAATGACAATACACATAAAGGGATACTATAGGGGCAATTAAAGAAAACCATTCAGTCATTATAGAGATCAGTTACATTGGATAATTACCACAGATAAAGTTCTTACGCATTATTGCATTCTTCAACTTTTTTATAAACCAGTTTATCCCTTAGAGTAAGTAATAAAATAGAGGAGACAACTTCCTTAGAATTTTAAAAATCAACAACAAAAATCGGTTTCTGGATTAGGACAGTGGAAACGGACATTTTAG